>JAWZYT010003694.1:0-57500 GCA_034508575.1 Petrolisthes manimaculis | reverse complement strand
ATTTTATCTTGGAATCGTTAAAAATTGAAAAAAAATATTGAAAAAATGAGCGTTTTTGAAAGTTTGGAAAGGTTGCAATTTTTAATATACATTGATTGATTTATTATTAATATTATCGGATTTGTATTATTTTTTTTATTGATTTTATTGTTTTTTTTTAATATTGTTTTTCCTGTCTGTGTTGAAGTGTGTGTGTGTGTGTGTGTGTGTGTGTGGAGCTTCAGTGTGTCAGTGGTTGGGTGGAGGTGGTAGTGTTGGTAGTGGTAGGTGGAGGTAGTGGTGGTATTTGGTATAGTTGGTGGTAGTGGACTAGTTGTTGTAGTGGTGGGTAGTGGTAGGTGGTACTAGTAGATGGCAGGTGGTAGTGGTAGTTGGCAGTAGTGGTAGTGGACTTATAGTGGTAGTAGTAATGGTAGGTTGCAGTAGTGGTGGTAGTAGTAGTACTAGTGGTAGGTGGTAGTAGTAGTAGTAATGGTATGTGGTAGTAGTAGTAAAGGACCTGTAGTAGTGGTAGGTGGTAGTAGTAGTAGTAGTAGTGGTAGTACTAGTGGTAGGTGGTAGTAGTAGTAGTAATGGACCTGTAGTAGTAGTAATGGACCTGTAGTAGTGGTAGTGGTAGTAGTAGTAGTAATGGTATGTGGTATGTGGTAGTAGTAGTAGGTGACACACTAAGGAATGTAAGGTATAGGGAGTCCGCTGGTTGACCTACACTACACTACATCACACTACACTACACCACATCACACCACACTACATCACACTACATCACACCACACCACAATCACATCATTACTACATCACAGACAACCATACCACATCATCTTCTTTTCAACATGCACACGTCATTACACTACATTAAATATGACCACATCACACGCCTATAATGTGTGTGTATGTGTGTGTTGGTGTGTGGGGGGGGGAGTAGAGGGGTGTGGTATAATGCCCGGGGGATAATCCTCACAATTTAGCATTCCTTCCTTGCTGCACCTCAATCCAACCAACCAACCTCACCCCTCCCTTCTCTTTACCTCCATCCTTCCCTCTATCTAACCTCACTCCACTTTTCTTTTTACATCCACCAACCTCACCCCTCCCTTCTCTTTATCTCCACCCTTACCTCCAACAACCTCACCCTCCTTTCTCTTAACCTCCACCTTTACCTCCACCAACCTCACTCCACTCTTCTCTTTATTTCCACCATTACCTCCACCCTGCATATCTCCTCCTCCACCCTACCCCACCTTTCTATTCCCTCCACTCTGCCGTACCCCACCCTTTCCTCCAAACTACCTAACCCCATCCTTCCCTCCATCCTCTCCCTCACACGATTCTTCCTATTCTCTCCAATCTAACTCACCCGACTCTGTATCTCCACCCTGACTGGTCTCCTTTTTCACTCTTTCTCACCCCAATTTCCTTTATCTCCCCTCTCCACTGCGCCCTGCCTCACTCCATCGTCTACCCCCTTCCTGCCTCACTCTCCACCCCCTTCCTGCCTCACTCTCCAGCCATCCTCTCCACCTCCACCTTCACAGACCAATGGATACGCAGACTGACTTCCTAACTATTGTATATTATTTTTTGCTGACCACAGTACAAACTAGGTTCACTGGGTCTCTCTCTCTCTCTCTCTCTCTCTCTCTCTCTCTCTCTCTCTCTCTCTCTCTCTCTCTCTCTCTCTCTCTCTCTCTCTCTCTCCTCTCTCTCTCTCTCTCTCTCTCTCTCTGTACTGTATGTGTGTGTGTGCGTACGCGCTTTTGGTAGCCTTTATGGTATGTGTTAACTCCAACTGGTGCCTACCGTGTCCTGCTGTTGTGTATAATATGACCACTAAATATTCAACTTGTACGCATGTTGTTTGGGTTGTTGTTGTGTTATGTTCTATAATTATATTCTTGTTGTTGTGTGGTAGGTTAGTAATGTTGGTGTGTGTTATGTTCTAGTTTTGTGTTGTGTAGGAGTAGCTGTATATCCCGTTGGTATGTAGTGTTTTTTGTGTGTACCTATGTTGGGGACGAGGGTACAGACAGAGACAGATAGACAGAGACAATGGTACAGACAGACAGACCTAGATCAAGAGAGGTGTGTGTTGTTACAGACAGGGGTAGAGATGTGAACGTGAGAGAGCAAGCCAGCCAGTCAGCCAGCCAGTCCAGTCAGCCAGTCTTATCCACTATCCAGGGTACACGCACCTTGAGCTCGCAATCGGAATTTTCGTTTTGCCATCTGACATTTACTTATTTCCATTTGTTTGTCTGTCTGTTGCGTTAGTCATCAAGGCTATGGTTTCAGTAACAAGATAGATAGACTGGAGGTATAATGGTGCTACACACACACACACACACACACACACACACACACACGAGGAGCTATTGGTGTGTTAGCATGTATAATTATAATTATTATGTATGCTGTTAGCTTTTACTACCCATTTACTGCATGGATGACTCAGTGCCGTATTCAAAAACATCTGTGGTGGTGGTGTTGACGATGGCGTGGTACCGGTACAATGACACACAACAGAGCCATCGTCCCAGTACCACACCATCGCCAGCACCATATATACATACATACATACACAGATTTTCTTGTACAGTATACGGCCTGGCCTTGTTCGGAGCCCATATCCTTCGTTCTTGCTGTCTCACCTCTTTCTTTATCGCCTACACCTTATAACTCATACAGGGTCTTCTAGGTTCAGGGTATTTTTGTGTTTTCATCCTTAACATTCATGAATCAATATCTCCTTCGTGTGTGTGTGTGTGTGTGTGTGTGTGTACAGAAAAACTTTACTTGAGTAGTCTACATTTTTAAGCAACTTCTCCAATATTATCCTAGCTTGTCATGAACACGATATTGCTTTTCCTATTCACTGCAAGCACTCACTCAATATCCCTTCAGGAAATGTGTGTGTGTGTGTGTATGTGTGTGTGTGCTTGAATGAATGGGAGTAGTGCTGTAGATAACATATGGCCGCATCAATTAATGTCACACCATATGCTCCAGTGAAAGTGTTAACAAAACTTTATAGTCTTGGATGTAATTTGGAACTTCCGCGTATTGTCCAAAGCCTCCGCCTATGTTGTTATGCCATAATAAAGAAATAGTAGGACGTTCAGAAATCGCACACCTCCGTGAGATCGTGAAAGTATACGAGCAAAGGCACCATCTTTTTGTACCCTCAGTGTCTCGACAGGTCTGTGATGATGTAGGCAATTTAAAGTTTAAGGGTTTGGGCGCCCCTTCATATCCGAACAAATCCCTTTCTCCCCTCTTCCACTGTCCCTCGATCGTTTCCTTCTCTTTCCTTCGTGCTTGTTATCTCTCATCTGTCTCTTTCTCCCTTATGGTACAAAGTCTTACAAAGTATTCCTTCTCCTTTATAGACTCACTACCAAAAAAAGAAATCCTGCAAAATAATAACAATAATCAAATAAAGACACAGACCAAACCAAAATAATCTATAGCTGCTGCTGGAGTGGAAATTCAATATTTATCTGTAGGGTTTGTTCGTGTTTTTTTTTATTAATGATTGACAAACTTTTTCAACAGATATGTTCAATATCAACCACTGATATAAGTGAGGCTTGACATTAACTCAAATTGATTTACGTCATAATGGTTATTAATGTCAAGCAAAGCGTATGTACAGTGTTGGATATTATAGAGTACATAGTGGTACACATGCAGTAATAATATGGTCTGAAATACAAACCTAATACTGTAAGCAAAGTTTTATATATGTGAGTTGTGTCACAGGAAGAAAGGATTCACTCTCAAACTACTTTCACCCTTATTTTTTTCTGTACTCCAAGCTACAATGTTAATTATTATTTATGTAAGAGAATATAAGGTTGAAGATGACTATATGGATTAATGGCATCAGGAAAACACAATCACTCATTAATAACGATAATTACAAGATCAATTAGGCAAGGTGTAATGCAACCAGCTGACAACAGTATTCCATTCTCTTCCGACCGCCGAAGCAGCAGGTGAAAGTCTTATAAGGTAAATGAAAATTGCAAGCAGTAGCATCGAACCTAACCAAAGTGGGTTAGAGATACGCAAATTCTGTGAGATAAACTATTGGATTTCCTTAGTGCATGTGATGGTGATGCTCGTTTGTCTAAGTTTGCGGCGTTGGTAAGTCGTGTTGCGTTGTCTATATACTGAGAGCGAGAGCACCAATGTTGCCACATGTGGAAAATATTCCCTAGATATGGAGAATTACAGACACCAATGGGGAAATTATATATTGTTCAATAGTAAATGGGGAAATTTCTACAAGACGAAGGATTATCTTCAAAACTAAACAGAACATTTTCGAGGTAAAAAGGGAAACTTTTGATGTTTAAGTTAAGGGAAAAAGGTATATTTAGATGTTGAAGTTGAGATAAAAAGGGAAATCTAGATATTGAAGTTGAGGTAAAATTTAAAATTCTGATGTTGAAGTTGAGGTAAGAAGGGAAATTTTGATGTTGAAGTTGAGGTAAAAATGGGAAATTTTTATGTTGAAATTGAGGTGAAAAGGGAAATTCTGATGTTGAAATTGAGGTGAAAAAGGAAATTCTGATGTTGAAGTTGATATAGAAAGGGAAATCTAGATGTTAAAGTCGAGATCAAAGGAAAATAAATCTGATGTCGAAAATGAGGTAAAAAAGGAAATTCTGCTGATGTTGATAAAAGTCGAGGTAAAAAGGAAAATTCTAATGTTGTAAAAGTTAGGGAAGTTGAGTAATTTTAGGTGACCAACGCTGGCAACACTGCACACCACCACCACCACCACCACCGCCTGGACTGCCTGGCCTCGGGAGTCACTCTGGTAAAGATGGCGTCGACGGACAAGCTCTCGCGGCGCTACGAGTCCAGAGATAATTTCCATGGTTCGGATGGTGGTAAATACGGCAGCAAAGAGTCTAAATATGACGACCCACCCCACTCGAGGTTGTTTATAGTGTGCGGCAAGTCTATAACCGAGGAGGATTTCCGTGAGAGCTTCTCTAAATACGGCACCATAGAGGAGATATGGGTGGTCAAGGATAGAAACACAGAGGAACCCAAGGGTGAGTAAATAAAACCAATAGATAATAATATAAGTCTTTTTAATGAGTGTGGGTATAGGACAAGGTGTGTGGAGTGAGTGGGAGGTGGAGTAGGTGTGTGGAGTAACTCAAGTTATGGGTATTTGGCGGGGTTGAGGTGAATCGATTTCTTTTATTATTATAGTTATTATTTCTTTATCTTAAAATTGGCGGGTAACAGCATAACAAACAGCACTGCCAACACTCCATCTATGCCATATAGTTTTTTTGCATAACACAAAAGTAACATCGATATAATATGATGTAAATAATGTGTGTTTACTCTGAAGGTACGGTATTTAATTTTTACGGAGTGGAATCAAACACGTTCAAAGATCTTTAATAATAGGATCAGATTCTTTTGATCTTTATTATTATTTAACTTAGGCCTATCTTAATTCGTAAGTAAGAAGAAATGATGATGCTTAAATTCATCCTAAGTTATATAAAAAGTGATATCGGTAACATATTAAAAGACTAAATATAAATACAATGAGTGTCTTGGACTGGATTATAAATAAATATAAATACTATGAGTGTCTTGGACTGGATTATAAAGTTAAGAGCGTGTGACTAAGAGGAAATGCCTACCGGTGTTTTTTTTAAGTCACTCCCACGAGGATTAACTGAAGGGCAATCTTGTATAGATGGATGAATAGATAGTAAGATGGTGGTTCTCTGATACGTCGCCACATAATCTTGATAAATGGAGATCTGTAAGTTAGTAAGGGTGGGAGTGTTTGTTTGTGTAGGATAGGGCGAGACAGACTGACTTTTCATGCAGCATCCCCACTCACCAAGTCTTTCAGTGGGAGGGGAAAGACATACATACATACCTGACAGTTATCCATTCTCCCTTCCTGTCGTCCCTGAGGTGTGTGTGTTGTCCAAGGGGCTGGGATTATGTGGTAACAAATGGATCATGCCAACCATTTACATTTGCAGTATTATTGGTATTGAGTTTAGACATCATCCTGTGATGATTGATTTTGTTCAGCAATAAATATGAGTGTAAACATTACCTTATGCAGACTCCTTTTGCAAAGATAATATATGGAAAATAAAAGGTACACATGTACTGTAATGACCCCAGCTGGTATGTGTGTAAGTTCAGCCTCCAGGAAGTGAGAGTTGCCTGATTCACTGTCTTGTCTCTTGGTTTGAGACATCAATAGACATTTCTATTCCATGCATATGGATGTGTAGTAATGGTATTCATTTAACTTTAGTGTAATATGTGGTGAGACAAATTAGGCCTAGGCTGTCGTATATAATATTGTACTGTAGGATTATTGAGCCTTACATGGGTCAATACATTTGTATTTATCAGATCATCTATACATGCAAACATGGCTTGGAAAGAAGTGTGTAGTTGAAGGTGGTTACTGTAGTCCAAAAACAATCTGTATTCTACCCAGGACAGGTACCTGTACACATCCAACACATTACCAATGCACATTATATACATCTACAAGCATGTGTAAAGACCAACAGTTACCATGTTTGGCAAGTGAGATGACCCTGAGGAATACAGTAGGCTTATACTGCATAGCTGTAGTACCGTATAAACAATGGAACAAAACTTAGAGGAGAGTACAAGAATGATTGTTAATACAGGAGTCGGTGTTTATCGTAAAATGTCCTCATAATTAATTATTGTTTATTTGCCATTGCAGTAAGTGTATTGTTCCCCCTTCTTTTACTTTACTTGCTAGTTCTGTAATGTTTCGTGAAACTAAGTTACTTTCATTGTAACAATAATCTTGTCCAACATTTATAATCTATTTCCTCCCCATACTAGATGACTGTACTGTACTTTACTTGCATTTATCAAGGAAGTGTGAAATGGAGTGACCGTATAACTGGTCAGCTGTAAAATAACTTAAGTACTTTTATGAAGTGAAGTGAGTGGGTAGAGTGGGAGAGAATGAATGTGGCACTAGGTGTGGGTGCCAGGTAGAGGGCTACAAGCCAAGTTGGTGCCAGTGTAGCATTTGTCAGATGTGGTCACCATGACAACCATCTTAGCTCAAACTAACGTCAACTACCGGCACCAATTGTAGTCTGCCAATTTACAGAGCCAAATGGAGTGCTTTTGGCTTTTACCTTAAAAAAAGTTGCTTTTTATTTGCTGTCATATATAGTCCATGAAAATTAATATCATGCTATGTCATAGGCTTAATCAATAGCTACTGTATTGTACTGTTCTTTCTTTTTTATAATACTATATGGTACGGTACTCATATATAATTAGCTACCACTGCAAGAGTAGGCTGCTGATACCTACCATAGGCCTGCCATATCTGAATAAATAATTTATTGAGAGGGAAAGATCTGCTGCTAAGCAGGCTCTTGTGTAAGTAGAGTAGTTATGGTAATTAGTGCCGAGATAGTACCCTTTTTTAAATATACTGCATTGGTGCTCTACAGATTCTGCACAGTACTATTAATTACTGTACTCACTGTCCTAGGATGGCTTATGGCCAATGCATCAGCCAGGTTACCTCCACCCTTAGGTGTTAGCTACTTGCCACAGGCTCAAGGGCAGTGTGATGAAGATGAGACCACAGATAGGCTAGCCCAGATGCCAATATTAACGCATTCCCAAACTGGTTGTGGCAGTTTGATCTTGCTTGTATTTGATTTTGCATGCTTTTGTAAATGCATTTTTATGTCTATACTGGATGGGCTTTTCTCTCCTGTAGGTAATGCTATCTGTTGCATCATTATTGCAAATAAAATTACCTGGTATACTTGATAGCTGTGAATAAGATGAAAACAGAAATCAGTGCTGTCAGTGTTGGTCTGTACTATGGAACTGTGGTTAGCATTGTGCATTACAGGATGATATTGTATTGTACTGTTGGGATCTTGTTATTGTTTTTGGGGTTATACAACTGACATGATTTTGGTAATACTGTAGTGCTTCACATCTTCATCTGCAATATTAACCTTTTGTATACAGTACTGTAGTCTACTGTTTCCTGGTTGCTATGTTCAAATTTATAATATGGAAGAGAAAATGTCCATACTTACAGTATTTAATAATTTCATACTGGCATTTTCATAATTTTGATTGTATTCTGTATGTGCAAAGCCATGATCTGCTGTGGATATATATAGCCTGTACTGGTTATGCATCAGAATAAATACTAGCAGCATACATTTACATGGAGGGTGATCTAAATCATAAAATACACAGGTGTGCTGGTAACGTACCATATCTGTGAATATTGGTAACATATCACATCTGCATGTTATACGGTAGCTACTAATTCTAGTATTGTATGCATCACAGAGCAGTTGTTGCTGGTACTGTCAATACATTTACACCTTTCTGTGTGGTGCTCTCATTCCTTGTTCCCTCTTGGACAACCACAGCAGTACAGTGCAGTAGTTTCCAATTTTCTCTATTAAAACACTTCTTTATGTGATTCAGTGCTCTTCTCTAACTTAGTCAATAACACTTTGATGTTTCAGTCTAACTTGCACAGCCATGCAGCCTATTTTGGCTCACTGTAAGCAAGTATTGAAAAATAGGATACAGTATAATGCTTTCAGCTCAATTTATTCCCAGATGTTTTGAATTAACAAGAAATATGATTTGGCCCTCATGTACCTACAGAAATAAAATTGTTTATCATGAGCACTTCAGCAGGAGCTAAGATTTGAGTGGAGAGAAGGGAAGACTTTGTATAGCTTAGTGAAAAATTAAACTCTACCCTAAAGGCAGCCACATATTCCCTTCAGTGCTGTACCAGACAATTGCATCTTTTGGCAATCTGGTTATAATTCTCCATTTTTAATAAGGCACTTATTTGCATTATGCTTAATTTTGCAGTCTCAGTAACTGAAATAAAACTCAAGAAAGTTATACTAATGTAGACTTTTTTCTCAGGTGTAACGTATATAAAATTTTCCAAGACATCAGAAGCGGCACTTGGAATGGAAGAAATGAACGGCCGGTGTATAGGTGGTCATCCACGACCTCTCAAAGTCCTCATAGCTCACAGGTAACTTACTGGTTTTGAATATCATCATGTAAAAAGTTGCTATTATATGGTATCAACAATCATGTACTGTTGCCCAAGAAAAGACTGCAACCAAATTTGCTGGTGTGGCAATATCTGGCAGCTGCTCCAAAGTAAACAATTGTATTTTATCATTGAATCACTCAGAACCTATAACCATTGCAATGATGAATGTAATTAGCTGAAGCCAATAACATCCATCCATACAAAGGTTATAGGTTCTGAGTGATCCATTGATAAAATACGAGTGTTTACTTTGGAGCAGCTGTCAGATATTGTCACCAGCAAATTTGGTTGCAGTCTTTTCTTGGGCAACTGTACATACAGTACAATACTAGTATATCTTGTTAAAGTACACCTAACAAAATTTGGGCAGGTATTTTTCACGTAAAGTGGCTGCTCTGCCTTGAATTCAGGTCACGCAATGTGCCTACTTTCAGCCGAGACCAGGGATCCCGCAGGGACATGAACGAAGAGGAGAGACTTCTGCGACTCTTTGTGGTGGTCCCAAAATCACTCTCAGAAACTGATTTACGGGAACATTTTGTACAGTTTGGTGATATTGACTACGTCTCCATAGTACGTGACAGAAACACAAGGGACAGCAAAGGCTTCGCTTACGTCAAATATCACAGGTAAATAAGTAATTTTGGTCTGTGTTAGAATGTAGTGAATTATCATGTTTAATTGATTTACTTCTGAAAGGATAGAACTACAGATAAACTATCAGTGGTATGAGTCATTTATAACATACCGTACTATGATAAGATGAATATATAAAATTCCAAATGGCATTTCTGCTGTGGCTGCCTCCACCCCACTAGACATTGAGTACCGAATCCGAGTAGACAGTAGCTGTCTGGCTGTCACGGTATGAGGATGTCGCTACTGGTCTCTTTGCTGACTGTGTCTTGCCTCCCTCCCATTCTATACCAGACTAAATGTCCACCATGAAAACACTGAATGACAACTTATTTCACAATAACATATGAATAACTTACAATTCAGGTAAATATATCATTAAAGGAGCTATTACAAAGTTCTCGCTTTTCTGCGTTACTCTACAAATCACATTCTGTATGTTTGTGTATGCATGAAAATTTTAATATTCTCAAATTTGGGAAAGAATTATAAGTGATCAAGAGCAATTACTATTTGCAAATTCATTATTATAAAATACTATAAGTGTCTTAGTACTTCAGAACAAGAGAAAACTTTGAAAATTTACACTAGAGACAAAAGTAGTGCGCGTCATTCCCCTCTGAATATCAACGCATTAATGAGGTGCCAGAGGTGTGACGCTGAGTGGTATATGTGTAGTCAGGAATACCAACACTACATATCACTGTCCATAGGGGTGGTATTGATACTTTTTTTGCTGACTGTACATAAATATGACACATGCGCAAGTATTTGACTCAATCCTCTACATTCTCTTAGTGAAGATCACACTTGATCTACCCCTCTACAGGTTTTCACCTCAGATATTCTGTTCATATTACAGTTTACAGTACTCCTATCATCATAAACTGTACAATAATGCCATGTTACAGATCTCTTAGTATGTTAATTTTAAGTTAAAGAATTTATATTCAGTTTACAACTACTGTAATGTTTTTCAATGTTGACCCATGTTGCAGAATGTCTCATGCAGCCAAGGCATTTGAAAGTTGTGAACGAAGTTTCAAGCCAGTGTTTGCTGATCCCAAGCCTCAAAAGTCAGACGGGATGAAGTTTGACGGGAGAGATTTCCGGGGTGAACTGAGGGGAAGTGACGGTGGGTATGGGGGCGGCTACTCATCGGGACCCATCACGCCACACCTCAACAACCATCACTCATCCTTTGATTCCATTTCATACAGTGAGTTCTTCATTTTATCTCTTCATATAAAAAATTACGAGTTATAAGACACTTGCTCCAAAATGTTTTGTGTCGCCCTGCAGCTGTATATATAGTCTGGGAAATGTACAAGAATAATTAACATAAAAAGATGGAACTTAACCCTTTCACCTCAAGGGTACATTTATTTAGCTGGATGACACACACCGGTTTTAAGATTTATAGATAGAACTATATTGATAAAGTAATTTTTACTAAATAATGTACCAAATTCCTTTTAAGTAAAATGGCCCTCGCCATCATCAATACACCATTTTTTTTTATTATTACTAAGGGGGAGGGCTCCAGAGCCAAAGATGGAAAAAATATTTTACAATACAGTAAAAGACCATGAAATTATCAGCTCCTCCATACAAAAGTAATTTAAATTAAACTTGACAAAGGAAGCCATACCTTGGACTCGAGTTATCACAGTTGCTGATTGTCTGTCATCACTAATCAGAGTGATACATAGCCTCATGTCACTGGGAAACTTTTATTTGGTGACACTTATCAATGTTTCAGTCACAGTATCCTGAATTTCTTTTATTAAAACACCGTCATAATCACTTATATTCATCTGACGACATACTGATTCATCTGATATCGTGTCCATCAGATGCAAGTAGTAATTAGGCTTGCCTAATCATGTACGTATTGGACACTTTAACATAATTTGGTAACTGACATAAAAATAGTGCATATGAAATTGCAACACTATCAAGTCCACAACACGTATAGGCTATGTTCTACTCGATGGCTAAGGACATTTTTTAGTGGCACATATATGTGCCTCGAGGTGAAAGGGTTAAAGAGTCATTATTGGCAAGGTAAGAAATGCTAGCTTCATTTACTCTCTTGGACTGCATGGAGCTTGTATACCAAGACTTCATTAACAAGACTTAAACAATGCATCTTTCTCATTACTGACCAACATACTTGAGGCTTCTGAAATAGGAACAGCATATCCACCACCATATGAAGTTTCTGTTTTGGCACTATTTTTTTTAACCATTGCATAGTATATTTCCAGCGTAAGGTCATGATGCTTCTATCAATTGTGACAGAACTACTCAGGTACCAGTAGTAAGGATAGACAGCCCTCCTCCTGGTGTCAGTGAACTTACTTGGATTGATTCTTATTTGTCTCCCAGACCTTTGTTGCTGGTTACATTTTTTTCTATCTCGTACATCTGGGGTAACAGGCCAACCCCAGTTTCATAACATCCACAGAAATAGCACCTATATTAGCTCTATATCGACCCAAGTATACCTTCTCAACACAACAGTTTTCACTACTAAACAAGCACCCTCTAAGGCCCAAAAATGAACAACCCTTTTGGGATGGATAGGTAAGCCTTAAGTTATCCCTTGCCGAATAAGGTGAAGTTGTTCTGCCTTGGCTAACCCTTAAAGGGAGCATCTGTGAGGGAACAATTGTCAATGCATACGAATGAATGATGAGGAATTTTGCTTTGGTGATTGATATTGCCTCATTAATCAGGAAATCCTCTTACATAAATGTCTGGGTTATGCTCCAGGAAGGGTTTTGGTTGCTGCCATCTCATCCAGGTGTCTTTTGTGACCAAGATCTTTGTACAAATACCTCAAAAAGTTTACCTTTTGTGCGATCTCTTCTCAAAGTGTAGTAAAGTCATGTCTGGTTTCAAGTACGGTATATACCAATAATATATTGTTGACAGAAGGAAGCACAAAGGTGTGTTGGAATTCTTTGAGGTAACTGTACTATATCCAACTTATCTAAATCAAACACTACTCCCAGAGTTACCAGAACAAAGTAAAAAGTCCATTGTATACTGCATTTTGTTGCATTTTTGTGTTTGTAATTTTCTTACTTGGCTTTGTTTGTTTGTGTGAGTTTGGACTATGAAAGTTTTCAATGTCATGTCACTTGCAAATTTAAACTAAGGAAAACTGACTTAGAGACAGTGATATCCCATCTTCTTTGAAACTTATAGTTTGAATTCCCAATTGACTGAATTAAAAATGTAATTAAAACGATATTATTGAAAAAAATAAAAAGGACGAAGTTGCACAGGTCATAAAGATACTTAAACTCACAATATATTCTCCCCCAATGGAAAGTGGGGAATATCTTAAGATAATGAGCTTGATTATGAAGTGAGATACAAACCACCTTCATGGGCAATGTTGAGTGAAAGAGGAATTGTCAGATGTGGTATTTTGTTGCTGCTTTGTCAGTATTACTATTGGTCACCAACTATGAAATGGGTTTAAATTGATAAAGAAACTACAATATTTTCAAATGGCAGGATAATTTTTTACAGTTGGTGTAACAAGAATTTCAGTCCTTGGTCAGCATTTGTGAAGCATAAATAATTCTTGAATTTTTAATATCATCTTTAATTCTATCAGTTGGTGTGTTTGTGGGTGTGTATGTGCTTTGTTTGCTGTGGGACACTATGAAGGGGTGTGTAAATTCTTGAGAAATGTGACATGAGCTTCATACCTGACAAACTTGGACAGAGAAGGACTGTTGCTATTTTGACTAACAGTGATATTCTTTGTTTTTAATTTATTTACAGTTGTGAAAATATAAAGCACTTGTTTTTCTAATTTGAGTTTTCTCTAAAGTCATAGTACAGTAGCTGGAACACCCAAAAGTACTGTATAAACAGTAGTGGAATTTTATTAGAAATTGTTTTTATTTTCATACCATATACTTCATAAAAGTTATATGGTTTTGGGTTAAGCCTTTAAGTTTAAAACAAGTGTATCCATTTGGTGCTTCATATATTGTATAGTGTTTCATATTTACAATAGAGTGCTGCAGGTTAGCAGTATTAACAATGTTGATTAAATTATTTGATTAATTGAAGAAATCTGAAATTTGATTAATTGAAGAAATATAGAGCATAATCATAATTAAATTGAAATATTGATTCACTTGCCTAATTCAGTTTGGGAAATGTGATGCATTTACCTTAAAAAATATAAAGAGTGAAAACCAGGATGTAAATAAGTGGTGCTCTTCTGTGAATGTATATATATCTGTATATATGTATAATATGCGTATCTTCGAGGCTTGAGCAATATCAGTTGACAGAGATGCAATTGTTATAAGTTTGTTTGTACATAAAATATTGCATTATTTATAATTTATCATAATAATGAACTCTTTGATCAGAAAGTGGTCTGAAACACTAGTAATTCATATATGACTTTGGATCATTTTCACCAAGCATCGTATTATGAGAGTATCGTACTTATTCTTTTCACCTGAAGTATGATTTCTGTAAAGAAATTCATATAATTTATTGGGCACAGAGAAGCAATATGATTTTGTTTTTTCCTATACATATATCATGTGTAAAATAAACATCTGTAGAATTTCTTTTACAAGTAGAAGGACTTTGTAACCTACTCGAGTGATGTAAATGTACACACCATTGGAGGGAGTCTCTGACTGATTTTACATTTAGGATTCAGGTCAGAGGTGCCTGTAGACACAGTAGTGGGAACACAATGTCAGGTGATGCTGATCCTCAAATTGTGTGTACATTTTTCTATAGTCTTATAAATTTCAGGCTGATGGCAAGTGTCCATAGCTTATGTTGTAGAGGCTAATCATGATTGGTTGAATTCTACCACCTTATGTTGGCATTCATTAATATGCCAGTCAGTTGCAAGGTAGAAGCATCTATGATATCAGCTATGGACATTACCCTTCATTCATAGAAAGATAAGAGTATAGTTACATTTCACTTTACTCGAGTGATATTGACCAATGACAACTGATTGCGGACATCCGACCCTCAACAGTGGACACAAGTGGGCTAAATCCAGAGGGGGTGACGCGGCTGACTGTTATTGCTTCGCCGACCCTCAACCAGGACCAGCTCTGGAAGTTGTTTGACCTTATCCCCGGTCTTGATTACTGCGACCTGAGGAAAGACCGCAAGTCTGGTCAGGTATACATACATACTACTTATATCAGCAATCCTGCATAGCAACAGACTGGGATGGGAACTTTCACTTCTTTGCCCACACAGGAAACTGATGTACTGTTCTGTAACTTAAAAATCGTGCCAGGTAGCAGAAATAAGATTTGGCAGTTTAGTGTATTATAAATGATATTCTTAAATTTAGCTACCCATTTTTCAATTCCTTAGTTTTCTAATATTATCTAGGGACTGGCCATTATTTGGGAAATGGAAGAGTTCATAACACAAGGCTGCATTGCATTATTTTGTTGCTATGCTCTTGCACTAACTTCAGGGTATTTCAGTTTCATGTGTGGACAATTGTATTTTCTAAGTCAGGACTAAGAATCCACATATGACTTGGTAACCTTAATGTGCACTTCTTTATAGGATCCATGACATGATTGGATAATATTGGAAGGAGACACTTGGTAGTACAGCACTGTGTAGTAGTATTAAAACGGAGGTACTGCATTTTCCTGTAATGCTATTCTTTGCATACGCAAAACAATGAATATGCCTGTGTCAGTATTAGCATTCATATAAGATTGATTGTTTTCCTCTAGTGAACAAAATATTGAATGATAAATTTCAGCTTCATCATGAAGGGAAGCAATAGTTGCGGTATCTGTCTGTTATAATACCACCATCAGTAGACAACTGAAGCACTGTTCACAACTCACAACTTGAAAAGCCTGTCAGTGGCTGTTAATGTGAGTCTTTGGAAACTACTGTATACAATGCTTTACTTGTCATGTGTTTTCTTCTATTCATTATCTTTAGAGGCAGTGATGTTGATGGTGCATTGAAGACTACATACTTCAGAAAACTGTGCTATAAAGTACCACTTAAATGAAGGTGTGATTTGTGGAACAGTTTGGAGGAATCAGTAGCCTACAATATGCTAACATCCTACCTCCTTGTAGATGCACTATTTTCCTACCTTTGACATGAATAAATGTGACTTTCTTTCAGTACTGTAGTAGTTAAGCACATCATCATCATCATCATGTCTAGGAAAAATCAGCTGTTGCTTTATAGTGTCATGATTGCAGAATGTTGCAGTGGTTGCTTTGTTATACTGTACATTGGTTCAGTTGCAATGTGTGGAGCTTGTGTTGCACAAGCTGTGATCATTACAGTACATGTTAACCTACAAGTCAATGATGCACTTGCACCTCTTGGATGGCTCTATTGATTTTCATAATGAAAATTTTAATGATATTAAAGATTTTGGGAAGTGGGCTGTTGAGTTTCCAATGCATTGCTTTTGGTATTGATGTTTGGGAGGATTCACCTTGGGAAGTAAGTACAGTACAGTACTAAAGTTAATTACATCAATGGTTGTAAATGCAGAAAATTTTGATGGTAAGGCCTCAGAAAAGATAAAACAATTTAATTTTTGCATGATGTCAGTTTTTTATATTTAGTTAATTATTTCCTACCTGATTATGCAAGCAAAACTATAAATTATTGCAGATGGTTTGCCAACCAAGCGGAAAACATTATCAAAGAAAGTATCATAGGTGTATTAAATCATAGTAAAATTTGGGTTTTTTAATTGTTTATTATAAATTTTATGCAGTGCTGTATTGTGTGCATTTGATATATTTGCAGCTGCTATTGCCTTAGTAGTTCATTAATTATTTTTAACACACTTTTCCAACAAGCTTTAGGTATTTCTTGATATTCAAAATGCATTGGAATGAGGATGTCAATCAACATTTGAAAGTAAAATGCTTATTAAAGTTTCAGTGACATCATTGGCAAGGCAAAGTAGTGATGATATTGTATGAGTTCAGTTGATTGTAATAATATCCAAACCCTCAGATGGTGGTGAATGATTTCAAGTAGCATTACTCAGGTGGAATTAATTTTCATATTTATCTGCTCTTAGAAGCTAAACTTCCTCAGTGCTGCAGTTAGCAGTTACAAACTAAGATCATTATCCTACAGCTCTATAGTAACATTTGATGGAAGGTCCTAATTTTTCTGCCTGTATTTTTGGTTATATTTCTGTATTTCAAGATCAAGTTGTTCTCATTTCCAACCAGAATCCTCCTCTAAACAGTACAAACTTAATGCAATGTAAAGTTTAGCTGTTGAATAAATGCATACAGTACATATATTTTGACCTGCTGATAAACATTATCAAGATGTTTGGGCTTCGTAGTAAAGTGTAACCCACACAGTTTTCGTTTATGTGGTCAGTTTAAATTAACCTAAGCAGATGTGTATGTTGTCAGGGGTTTTATAGTCAACATAGTGTTCTGCATATTAAAACCACCTTTCCTCTGACCCTAATGTACAGATGCCTCACTACCAGGCTCGTGGAGTGGCCACCGTGGTATTTAACAATATTCAGTCTGCGACATATGCCAAGGAGAAACTACATGGGTTTGAATACCCCCCTGGCCAGAGACTGATTGTCAAGTTTGACTCCCACCATGACCTGCCTCCGTAAGTTGACTTCCAGGATTTACTTTCGTGCCTTTCACCACTTACTGTACAACTATTTTCATCTACGTATTTTTTGCACACTTGCAATCAGTTTGTCAGAGTGTGTTTAAGTGGGAGGCCTTGAGGTAATGATACAGTAATGTATTTTGATGTTGCAAGTACATTAACTGGAATATATTTCCAGACTATAGTCTACCGTAGATAACTATGGATACAAACTTTGCAAAGACATAAGTTGTACTGCATAGTGTATTATTTTCACATGAATGATAAATCTCCTTGTCAAGTTGCACTCCTCAGTTGTAGATGGGTAAAGAAAAAGTACCATTGACATATCATTTAACGTCCTTGTTGGTGTGCTTGTTTTAATTTTCTCAAACTCTACAGAGGGCCACCTCCGATGATGGCTGGTGCCCCACCCTTTGCTGGCCTACCTCGGGGCGTGGCCAGTGCTCTCACCCCTCACAATGGTACGATAAGCAACAGTCCCCCTGGTGGCATAGGTGGACCTCCACAGAATATCTCAGGAGGACAACCGAATGCCAATATACAGCAAAATTTGGCACAGTTGGCTGAAACAATTGCACAAGCCACATCCCTCATACAAGCTGCTGGACTAAATCAGGGTTAGTTTTATTTGGATTTGTACATGTAATCTTAATCTCATGATGATTCATTTTACCTATAACAGTTACTGTACATAAAGTATGCCCTTTGCTTCAATTAAATAGTAAGGAGATTGTACACTCAAATACCATAGTCTCTAGCCCACCTGAATCGAAGCTAGATAGAGATGTGAAGCAGGAGGTTTCTGGACCACAGCTGGCCACCCAAACTATTACGAGGTTACACACCTTTCCCACCAATTGGGTGGGCTGTCATCCTACTTCAGATCTCTGGCTTTGACTCAGGTGGGCTAGAGACTATGGTATCCAAGTGTACATTTAATGATTTATCATTATCAGGTTTTGATGATAACGATTATCTGTCCACTGCTGGTGGTTGTACAGTTGTGGCACATAGTTATTAACCAGGGTGAAAGGGAAGTCTAATCAAGGACTGCTGTAACTGTGCAAACAGCTTCATTGGCAAACCCTTGTTTTATGAGCCTGATCTACCACATCCAAGTCTTGTAAATCCTTTTAAGTCCTGTAGAGATTGTGAGAAACTAAAAGAGATATTTGCCTTCATATTCTGCAGGTCCTGGCACTGTAAACAATGTTGGTGGCAGCACAGGACAAACTAGTGGAGGGGAAACCTATGACCCATCCTACTGCTCAGTCAAGTTGCCACCTCCTCAACCACTGGCACCTGTTGACTCTGCTGTTGCTGAAAGGTAATGAAAGGTCTACTCTCCCTAGTGCACAATAATTATGGTCTGTACTGTGCTGTATATATATTACTTTTAACCTTTTGTTTTATTGAATGGGATTAACCACCACTGTTTATTCATGGGATTATATGTTATAGCTTTTATCATATAATACTTCATATTGTAGACTTGATAACAATGCTTCCTTGTATATATATACTGATGCAGTATTTTCTGTGTTTGTAATTGTTTCAATATCTCCAATATACAGGTATTAATTTTGCTTTCTCACAATATAATATGTATATTCTACTCAATTTTCCTTTTTAATGGGTAATAATGTCCAGTCACGAGCATTAAGTATTCAGGCGTGCTTTGAATACCTAGAGACAGTAAATAAATGCACAATAAGATCTTCATTGGAATTACTTCGTTGGTGATTTGGACTGTTCAAAGCTTCAACCAAAGCTGTATACTTATTAGTGCTCATGACTGTACTAGCTCCCTCATATAGCTTCTTGGCTTTTTACTGGAATGTACTGTATGTGAAATGTATAGTTTAGGTCATATTGCTTAGATGGAAATCAGTGTACTTTGGATAGGAGAAAAAGAAAATGCACAATAAGTCTGGTTCTTTAAGCACTTACCCGCGGGCATTATCTATCTCCTGGGCCTATCTCCTGCACTCACTGTCACTATGTAGGATGGGTAGCCACCTCACAATAGCACTTTTACACTATTTATACTATATCTACATATCTATCTAAGTAAGTTTTCATACTCTAATTTCATTTTAAAACATGTCAGTATCACATTTTTCGACAACAATATGAAATATAATGTCAATATTGTATTTACGTACATATGGTAATTACAGGAAAAGAGGAGTGATTAAAATGTCTTTCTACCCTCACAGTTCAAGCAACATTGACTGGTGGTGGGTGATATGGGTGTAGCCAAGTCCCTGACTGCCAACCACAGTGTTACCACCTAGTAACTAGCTTGTTAGGGACCGCTCAATTTAAAAAGGTGCTGCTGAATTAATGCTAAACCTGCGATGCTCCAGACTTGTTGCTAGTGCCAAAATATTGCTACACCCGCGAGTTATGATATGTATTATAATCATTTGTTTTTATTTTTCAGATTATTCATTGTTTGCCACCCATCCCCACCACCTATATATGCCTTGAAGGATGTCTTTGGTAGATTTGGAAACCTAATTGACATCTACATGCTAAATGGAAAGACATTTGGATATGCAAAGTACTCTTCCAAAGAATCTGCTGACAAGGCAATTGTGGTATGTATTGAATTTTGTTTTTGTTACAGTAATTATAATAGTTATTTAAGGATGCTAGTGATGCATAATCTTAACTTCAATTGTCTTCAAGTCTTAGTCATTTTAGATTAATAAATTATACAGTATCCCTGGGCTGAATTTAAATTTATTGTGCAAGGTGCTGTGTTATTTACAGCAAAATTTTCACCTCTGCATTTTGGATGTTATATTGTGATCTTTTGCAGTAGTACTGTATTATGGTTTTGTATCTTTTGATGCAACACAGCAGTGAACTTTAAAACCAAACATGACTGAAAAATTGAATGTTGAACTAATTCATTGATGCACCATAATACATAGTGAAACTAATTTTTATTTACAGTTGTCATTCTCTTACTGTAGTATAAACTGTTTGTTATATTTATTTTCATATTAAAGGATATTCTGAGATAAAATGAAAATGATATTAATGGAAGTTACAATTGGCAGGCACTACACGGTCAGGAAGTACTAGCTTCCCGACTAAAGGTAATGGAAGCAGACCCACATGACAAAGCTGACTCTGGGCGCAAGAGGCTGAGAATTGATGACCAAAATTAATAGGAAGAGGACAGAGGTATGATGTATGTGAGATAAGGGAATCAGGGAGTCATAATAATTAACGTCCTGATAACACCAGATTAGAGGAGACATTTGCTATGAAGTTTTGCCTTTATAGCGATAAACATTTTGAAGCTCCGACTTATTTCATTCACTGTCTGAGGACTTTTCATTGTCTTGATGTGAAGTATATCAAGGGTTAATCATTTTTTATAAATTTATTTGATTGCATGGATAAATACTGATACAGTCAGCTGTTTCAGACAGGAAGGTAAAGAATACTCATTAGCATGCTGAGACTTACTAATGTTTATTACTTCATGGCATGAATAGGGAAAGTTCATGGATATTGAGCATCAGCAAGTGTGCTACCTATTATGTATGTTTTACTTCTTTTATATATATAAACAGTATTGTATGTATACTGGTACTGCAACTATCTCATTCCAGTTCAATACAATTATGCAAATACTTAATACTGATATCAACATTTAGATTATTACACTGACAGGCTGTGATAGTATCTGTGATACAAGAGTACTGCAGCATGCTCCAGGGATTTACTTAGCATGCTTTGTGTATATACTTTTAAAGTTATTTTTATTAATTTACCATAGGATTAAGCTTAAGTAATAGTTGCATGGATTAGTGTGAGCATTTCTTTGTTTAAACTTCAAATTTTTTGTATTGATAGGGTGGGTTAAGTTCCATGTAATAGGATAAAAGGTGATGGCTGCAAGCATTTCTTTATATACTGTATATCATCAAGTGCTGATACCCTTAATCAACAAACTAATCTGCAGCGAGATTTTTTTTAAATTATTTCTCGTGGCTAAATAATTATACAAAAAGATTTTCATTTATGTAATGGTCAACTAAGATAATTATTATTCCTTTGGTAATTGGGCATTTCCCACAAACAAGTGAGGATATTTACCCTAAGCTGAGCAAAAGATGAAAGTTGATTGTTGTGTAAGGGTTGAGCACTTCATGCATTTATTTTGTTTATATTTCTCTTAATTATCCTTCTTTCATTATGATCTGATACTTGGATAATGGTTCTTATTTAGATCAACCTAACCCTCCTCTCACACACTGCATTGGATAGAAGAATGGAAGTTTTTTTATGGGATAAAAATATGAATAACTGAAGCACAGATCTTCTCAGTAAGGTATATGAAATATTTTCTTTTAGTAAGCATATATATAAAATTTAAAACATAAATAATAAACTAAAAAATGCAGAACAAGCCATTTCCTTCAAGTAAGCGAACAGATGCATAATAATCTGTAATACAATTCGATGACTGACTTTATTCTTGGTTTTCTGTTGTTTGCACTAAAGCCATTAAAATACTCTTAAATGGCTCTGCATTTGATACAATACTCAAGCCATTTTGTACATATATGAAATATAATTATTTTAGTTCAAATTTAAGCCTTGTTGTACCCTTGTTTCTACTACGGTCACAGAAAAAGGTTGAAGGTTGTTGACAATGTACAAAGAGTCTTGCTTTTCCAACTTGGCAAGTGAATTATCTACTACTTCAATAAGAACAGATATTACTGCAGATTATTAAGATTACATATGATGTATTTTTGGGTGTGGTAGCATATTTTTATGAACATTTTGTATGTCAAGATGATGTTATTGCATATCAAATGGTGCCATGTCTTAACTTCTGGGCATGACAGGACGAGATAACACGGTAACCACAACTAGAATCTCGCATAACTCCAGGGAATGGAAAAGATTTACTTCTGTCTTTTATTGTATTAAATTTAAATTAGTGAATAATTGTGCAAGATTGTAATTACTAATGCCATAAGTTTTGTGTAGATATTTTCATTTTTTTTTCCCCCCAGAATCTGAGTTTAGCTTGAATATTACAGATGGTGATATTTGCTTAACTTATGGAATGCTGTTTCCTGATATGTAAACTATAAATTATGAAATTAGTATACTGTTTTATCAAAATTGTACTGAATGTCCACTGCGCCATTACATTTTGCTACTACTTGACACCTTTTATGACCAAAATAGAAATTGTACTTTTAGTTTTCCTCTTGTGTAGCTGATGTGTTCTTTACAATATTAATAATGACTGCTAAGGCTAATTTTTACCATCTTAATTGAAGTATGGTACTGTATAGTACAGTATCACATTTGAAAAAGCACTTTCTGAATCAAATTACCTGGTCAGTCATTTACATTAAAGATTTATGTCAGTATAAATATATTTTTGTAATCTGTACTGTAAAGTACATGTAATCATATACAGTATTGTGATGGCAATAGTTGTAGCTCAGTGGTATACACTCCTACCTGTTAGGTTTATGAAATGTAAAGGAAACTCTTGATTGTATGGTAGGTGCTTCTTGTTTTATTGGTTCAGAACCTTGCAACAGTCTTCATAGTCACCATGTGATTGATTTTTCACATGCACCTTTGTTTAAGTTTAACTTCCATTGATTGCATACAGTATCAGTTGTTATATAATAAGTTATCAATGTTATGGACCTATACAATATTAAGAAAATTATTACCATGAGAACTAACATCGTATAATAGGGTTAAGTTCTCTCATTTATGCTTGCTAAAGCCGCGGTCACACTGGTCAAAAAATGCTTGGATCCCATGGGAGAGTAGGATTTTCGCCCAACCTTGGAGAGTTTTGCTTGGAGATTTACAAGGTATCCCAACACGAGTAGGATCGTTTGCTTCCAAGTCCAAGGTTAGAATGAAGGAACTTTAAAACTATTGTTAGTAAAAATATGTGATTGTACTTAACTTATTTTGAAAAATAATGACAAATAGTAAATAAATATATCAAATTAGCGTAAATAATACATAAATACCTTTTTATCTAGTTTTCCGCGATACCTCTTAAGTTTGTATAAGATGCCAGATACTACCAGTTAGTAATCTATTGTTGACATTTGTGGGCAAAATATTGACGAAAGTTGCATTCTTTCCATATACAGGTATATATTTTTTAATTCTATAAGATCCCTGAAGTTATAAATACTATTATACGTTATGTATGCGTTATTTAAAGCACATAATAGGACGTGACGAGTTGCCAGACGACGCTACTAAACCAAGGTGGTTGACTGAAAGACGATCAGTGTTGCCAGGTGCAGGGAAATTTCTGTTATAGGGAATATTGAAGTCCACACACGGAGATTATAATTAAAGATTGTTCAAGAGTAAACAGGGAATTTTCTATCAGACGAAATACCAAAGAGTAAACAGGGTATCAGAGTAAACAGGGAATAATTGAGGTTAAAAGGGAAATTCTGATGTTGAAGTTATAGGGAAATTTCGTCTAGCACTGCCAAACAGACCTGGCAACACTGAAGACAACATTATCAAATATGGCGGCCTATATATTCAGCCAATCAGCGAGCAGCACAAAATTTAGGTGTCCAGTCTCTCTATATAGGGTCTCTAGTTTGACCCACAGTCTCTTCACGTTATTTGTTTTCCGTTTTATGTGAGCGTAGGCTGCTGCAATTGTAAAAATAGTCATAGTTTCCAGCATGTTCCTCGACCTCCATTGTGCACTACTCTTTGTAGCTTGATATCCTTGGACTGGGCTGATGATTCTACTTTCTGTAGTGTGACCAAAAACTTCCAAGGGACAGCATCCAACGCTGCTCTATACTTGGCTCTCCCAGGGTACAAATGGCCAGTGTGACCGTAGCTTAAGGGAGTCCAAGAGCACAGTACCATACTACACAGGTACCAACCTTTAAGAATATACTATATTTGTACAGGAATGCATTACTCAGCAGTGGATGTCTTTCACATTTCTCTCTCTAGCCAAATGTTTTTTCTGTGTAACTTGTATATAAATATATGGGAATAAATAATTGTATCTAAAGAGATTGAAGTGGCAGTCAAAATATGCTAATTCATGAGATTGTAGTGCAGACTGTAATAATGACCAAAATATAAATTGTGTTCAATGCTTACTACAGAGGCCACTTATTAAAATTTTGTTCATACTTGTTGGCAGTTCTTAAGATACCGGTACCTGTAATAATTTTTAACTGGTCCCAAGATATTCCAAGTTTATCCAATAAAGAAATATTTTACAGAATAAATGTTTGGCTTGTTGGAGAGTTATCTGAACTATTCCCAGTGGAGTAACCTGCTGACCTTTCTGGCCATTTAGTAACTCAATGGAGTGTATACCTTGCTAGCTTGTTTTTCATATTTTTATATGCACACTAAAGGACTAAAGGTTAATATAAGTACTGTAAAAATTTAAGAACCATTCTGCTGTATTAGGAATTAGATGTTTTTATTCTTAAGGTAAATATGGGGGTTGCTTAAAGGGTGCTAAAGTTGCTTTAGAAATATTTTGTAGTGGCATGTATTTATAAAAAAAATTTTTTGCATGGTAGTGGGCATCACTCCAGCTTGGTTGTTTTCTGAAAGGGCTGTACATATTTCAGTT
The DNA here is from genome assembly GCA_034508575.1 of Petrolisthes manimaculis. NCBI lineage: Eukaryota > Metazoa > Arthropoda > Malacostraca > Decapoda > Porcellanidae > Petrolisthes > Petrolisthes manimaculis. The sequence goes on along the minus strand of JAWZYT010003694.1, from coordinate 32,424 downwards.
TTGCCCTTAATTATGTATGGGCTAATTACATTGTAATTGTAGGGATGTGTTGGCCATTGGCTATATGCATGTACAGCAGTGATTACAGAATTTTGTAGTGTATTATTTTCATGTGTGTAAAGTACATTGTTTTAGCTTCTGTATTCAAGTGTATATATGATACTTATAATTTATATATTGTTTATAACACTTTGTTTCAGGACTTCTAGGGTGACCTATCAAAATATTGGTTCATTAAGCAGTGCCTGAGCTTTACTGAAATGTTTCATTTCCACAGCAGCGTGTTGACATCGTGACTACGTCGACTACACAACGGACAGTTACGGACAGCCAACACTGCGACCTAATACTACCCTAACCAACCAACGATCTAATGAATCACTCCCCTGTACCTTTAGACTGCCAAGTTCCCAGTGACGTCAAACACTAATGCAACCAACTTGCTATTGACTTTCTACTTGGCCAGGGCAACAGTGCACATGTGACGACACAAGTGACCATCATATACCACAGCAGTGTCAGTGTGCAACCATATACACATGCATGACTTTATTTTATATTATTTTTATTTAAATTTAATGAACCTGGCAAGTCCTGGTTAACATTATCCCTATATGTGACCTATACTTCGCAGAATATGGAAATGAAGTGACTGAAAACAAATACTAATACATTATATAAGGCTGCATATTAAACTTTAAAGTCACAAGATGTATTCTAAATATAGGGTGACCTAATTGCTATGCATACTCAAGTTAGAATATTGTTTGGATTCCTCATTAATGTTATCAAATATAGTTCAGTATTCCTAAAGTTAGTCAGTAGTGAAGAATTTGAGCACTTCACTAGGTAACTGGCAAAGATAATTTTTGTTCCCAGAGGCTGTGCAGGCTGATAGGCGTACTGTAAATAGTTTGGGCTGGCACTAATTCAGTGTAGTTAATATGTCGCGACACTTAGTTGTTGATAAACACGGTAGTTCATAATCTGAATGTAGTAACTCGACACTATTAGCAAGTTGTAGAGGACACAACAACTAATACCATAGGCATGATCAGAGATCGAGTTTCCTTAGTTATTGCATAGCTATGCATATGCATCAATTTAAAATCTGAAGGGTTTCATACCTTAGTTCAATACATCTTTGGCCATAGGAATTGGTGGCATTTAAGTTCAGTAAATCCTTGTCACAAGAATTTCCCTTAATAGCTGTAGATTGTGATAATTGCTACAATTCAGTTGCTCCATAGAATGGCTATAGTTTTCAGAATAAAAAAAATTGTATGTTTATAAAGTTAAATCATAATTAACACCTAAACCTTGCATGATGAAAAATATATTGCACACTGAAATTCCACATGCCATTCTTAAGAATTTTGTCAAGGAATTTAAAACCATTTTAAAATTCAGTTTTATAATTGCTTGCCTTTTTGTTTCGAACCATATGTAACTCCATGTATGTACACTTCTAAAAGGTTAGACTGGAGGACTGCAGACAGACTTGAAAACAGACATGATCCGTAATTTGACATACCCTATACATAGGAACTCTCAGAATATTGCATTACCTGCTTGTATAAGCATCACAGCCTTTCAGCTGGTCTGCAAATAATTTTTTGAGTTTGCAGTCTGTCTTATTATGCACTGACCTGCTTTAATATGTTTAATACATCATATCAGTAGGTGGGACTTTACAAACTTATGAACAAAAGCACATAGGGTTATGACTGCCTGACCTGCTACTGATAGACCCAACAGTGTGACTGATCAACTTTACATCATGAGCTGTAATGAATCTATAATATTCCTTATGTTTTGTATCATGGCGTGATATTGCTGGAATATTTTTTCATTTACGGCTATTATGATGTACACTGTCGAATGTGTGGATCACCTGTACCTGTTTGGGAACTAAGTCATTGTTCAGTCAAGGACTGCAAGTCCCTGAAAATTTATTTATGTACATATTTATTAGATTGAAACAAAACTTCTTTTTTTTCTTTTGGCCACCCTGTGTGCACAAGAAGTGGAGTGGCAGTACAAGTTGATGTTTTTATACGTATAAAAAGATTCTCCTGTGTTAAGTTTTTCATTTCTATTATTTTTCAATGTTCTAAGCTTCATTGTGTGTTGAACTGATATAAATATTCATTTTTATAGGAAGCGAGTTATTTACAAAATTGCCAGCTGTTTAGTACAGTATGTATGAGTGAACTAAGCTGTTTCAGTTGATTGTTTTTCATTTTGGATAATTCCATGTATTTTCACATAGTTCATAAGGTGGATATTACTATAATAAAGAGAAGAAACTAATCTGATTGTGTTTTATGACAAAGTATTTAAGTTTAATATTTTGTGACGAACTAACTATCAGTGAAATACATATTAAGTCTATAATCTAGGTAGGAACAGTCTATTAGAATGGTTATATCGGTGACAAAAGACAACTAATTATAAACTAGTTTATTTTTACATAAGATTAAAAAAAAAAATATATATATATATATACTTCCCCCAATCCCTAGAACCGGGACAAATCTGATAGTTTAAGAATTAACTTTTCCTACACTTGCCAGCAATCTTAAATTTGTACACTCTTACACCTGTGAACTATGGTACTGCTCAGGGGAGATGGCAAGAGACTTAATAACCCATCAAATGTATAACAATACCCTACCTCATTATTAACACTTGTAGTCACTGTTGCACTGTTATTCCAGTAAGAGTTACCTTTCACCAGGGGAGATGACAAGAGACTGAGTGTAACCACATGCTTCAATTCCTTCTCACTTCGTCTCCGTAGTTGTGGGGCATCTACTCGTGAAAAACTAGTCCCTCAGATCCTATAGTTTGACAATTCCACTAATTTCCTCCTCCCAGGTGTCTTCCATAGTTACATTTTATGATCAACTAATATCCTTATTCTAATATTTTATCTTTATCCTCAATTACATATAATACAATTTTACCAATATACAGTACACATTTATTTCGCCAACAGAAAATGGCTCGTCCTCTCTTTGGGACTCTACATCTCGCTTCACTAATTTTCTAATTAAGTTACAATTAATAATGCTGGTATCACAGGAGAGCTAGGTTCGTACTTATTTATAATTATAAAGCAGGTCATTCCGTTAATTAACTATTTACACATTTTTCCTATTCCTAACACTACATCCAAGTCATTATTTCTCTATCTCTAACTAACATTATTTACATCTTACATCCTATTACCTGTATATATATATATCCTAAATAACACTACATAAAATAGGGGTGTTACACTGATGTTGCCAACATACTCCTGGTGGTTGATCAGACAACTGACAGACCTGACATTCAGTTAGTGAAATTTTTATACAGATAAATATTAAAATATATAGGCCTAGATAGTTAGAGAGAATAGTGGATAGAGCGAGGTATGGATACATTGCCTATACTTAACAGTAGACCGACTAAAGCTCTTTCCACACAAGGCAAAAAAAACTGCGGGCAGACAGTTACTAATATTGTGGGTGGGGGGCACAAGTGGTACTGTAAATAGCTGCCAGATACAGTTTGATATGGAAACAATGGTAAAACGCGAGAATTTCACAGTTGCCCATGCTCGCAGTATTTTTGCCTCATGTGGATGGTGCTTAATGTAATCACTAAAAGAATCTTGATTAAGTTTACATTTAAGTGGAATTGATCAAGATTACCTATATATAAAATATGAATGCAATCTATTACCCCATGCCTGGATGCAAGGTAGGCAATGCCAAATTTCACATGTTACAAAGTGTAATGAAAGGTATACAAGTTCAAAGGTCTGCAACCATTTTACCTCAAATTACAGACAATACATTTAACTACAGTATACAGGTACAGCCTTATGAAAATATATCCTTTAATAATGAGAGGTTTTGTGGCCAGAGTGGACTCCTCCCAACCATAACCCCAGGGCCAAGATACACTGCAAAGAGTATAGCAGTAAGTAGGTACCCGGTTATAATTGCAAGGATTAGCAACCTTATTGGCTGACTGCCTTAAAGTCACTATCGCATAAAGCCCAAAATAATCTTTTAGAAGTCTGTCACCTAGCAAATTTCTCACTCTGCAGACACTATCCTCATATGAACAGGGTGTAACACTATAGAGATCCTTCTAACCAGAATTTAAACCTTTACAACCCTGCTGGTCTTCAAATTAATTTTTACTAGACAGGTGCTCCTCGAGGAAAAATACAACCAACCAGGATAAGAGCTGTTGAGGCAATCAATACTTTACATGGCAGTTTCAGAGCTCAGGGACAAGTAGGTTGAGCATAACACTACAAAAGTTGTGCAACCATCATAACTGTATCCTTGTAGCTTAACACATTAACCTAAAATTTGCATGTTATCAGACAAGCAGAAATTGACTAAATTATTATTTTTAGAGTATTTCTTGAAGAAGTTGTACAGTAAGTTTGGTATAAAAAGTTTTACAGTAAGTTTGGTATAAAAAGTTTTACAGTAATTTTGGTATAAAAAGTTGTACAGTAAGTTTGGTATAAAAAGTTGTACAGTAAGTTTGGTATAAAAAGTTGCAGAAATTTTCATTACTGTATTACAGATCAATAAATATGAAGGTTTTGTACTTTAATTTTTTTTTTTTTTACAAACTTAAAACCTTTGCCAGTGAGCATAAAAAACCCTATGAATACAAGCATGAGGGGAAAAAACTCCTTGGCAAAGGTAAAATTACCAGTCAACACAGATTTACCCTCAATGTAAGGTAGGCATTTACTTTACTGTGTAGACAGGTATACAATAGTAATTAAATTCTATAGATAACAATGTGATCACAATAAGTGGCTGATGGACTTTCATTTTGCTTGATGTATTACAAACCCAAAAATAAATGAATGACAAAACAACCAACTTAACCCTGTTGCAATCCAGTGGGAGGTTCAATGAAATTATGTGAACCAGACCTGGTCACAAACTAACTACTGATATCAAATGGGTGAACTTCTATACTGTATCAGCAAAATCCAAATGAAAAAAGTGATAACTGATCATTCTTTAATTATGCAGCAAATGTAAACTAACATTTCATTAGTAGTGCAACCTCTAAACAAGACTAAAGACCGACGTGGAACCAATTTTTTTTTCTCTGCCAAGGTTCAAAAGTCATGGATGAAACTTTTGCAATACCTTTAGTATTTCAAATTTGATCAAATATGAAGCCGAAACCATGTTTATCAGGTTAAGCCAGAACAGTCAATACTAACTTACTAAGCAGGTTCAACACTTACAACTTTGAACTCCAGCAGAGATAAAATTGTATTTAGTATACTGTACTATCAGAATCCACATGCTCAAATTTCATGCCATGCATTACAAGCTACAAGTAATACTACTACTACTGTACTGTGTATCATGCAGTGATTTTATTAATGCTGGTAGAATGATCAGTTAGAAGTAATTTCCCTCATGGAGGGAATAGGGTATTGGATGATACAGTATTTAATTTTCAAAAGCAGGGGATGAAAGTACATCAGGCCAATGTTATTAAAAGGACGAATACATGTACCACCTTTCAAAAGTTTAAACCATATATGTGGGGGAAGCTAAGCTAACCTAACCCCCCCCTTAAACTTAAACTGTCTTATAAAAATATCAAAACTATAAAAAAATAGTGATAAACCTTTCCTATACCGACAGTTAACCATTGAGCAGCAGCACACACTTCAATCTCACTGGTTGAGTCATTCTTTGCTCCTAGTGGCATTTTTTCCAGCTTGTCACAATATTTTCCTGGTTCCTGGCTACATTTACAGATTTTCCAAGGTAATCTCCAGACGTCCAATGGTGGGAAAGAAGGCATTGGCCAGGATTATTCCTCTTAGTCAGTTGCACTGGTAGATTCACACACATCTATCCATCCTTTGTTCGGGCAAATGAAGACTGAGGAGGAGTACGGCATGTGGATGGCGCAAACACTCCACTTCTGAAATTAACACCATTCATAACTTTAATAAAAATTCGTACATGTTAATTTAATGGGACACCCATAATTCTGATGAAGACAATTCATAACACCCAGCAATGCTAAAGATAAAGTAGCTGTGTTTCTGGGTACCCACTTACCAAATATTTTATTGAAGAATGCCTACCTTTGCATTTGCAGATACAAATTTAATCCATTTCACCTCTCAGTGCAATCACATGCCACCTCGTAGGGTGGGGAAAAATAAATTTACAGCCTATTTAAATCTCTCCAAGACTATCACCATACTTTTACAAAAATTCACCAATAATTTCCTTTGGGAGCACCCTTGAACTCTTTATCCACCATCTGCAACATCCCATACTCTCACAAGGAGCAAAATGTCATACACAAGCATACTTGCTACCGGAACCATTTTACTCCAGCTTCATTTTTGCACGCACTTGTCCTAATAAAGGGGCCTTAGTTTTGATTACAGTGTATATTGTTGTGACTGGAGTAAATAAGACCAATTACCCACTAATACTGCTGTGAATATTCAACCTGACACTCATTGCATGTTATTCAATGACCAAAACTGGGGGCAAATATCTTCAACTATGTTTTTATTCAGTACAGTTCATGTAAGTTAGATCCTTACCTGATGTAACCTAGTCATTTCTGGCTCCTTCCAAGCACCAGAGAGGGGAGGCAAGGTACAGTCCACAGGTAACCATGTATAAGAACATAATTAAGCAGAGGACAGGTTACAAGGGGCCTTGGCGACGTAGAAGAATGCAGGGGGGTAGGACACTTCTCTTGTGGCATCAAGGCTGTTAAGAGGCATTTCATTAGATAGGACATTGAGGATTTCTATTCAAGCATGGCAGAAAATTATATTTGCTGGTATATTTAAACTAATACTAAAATATATAAGTGGGAAAGCCATTAAATACCTTAATTTGAGTTCTCTTTAGGCAACAACAAAGTTTAAAGGACTAAAATATGATTGGCTGGGGGTGCTGAATAAATAAAAATTATAACTTTTTGCACATTAACAATACCCAGTCACAGACATCTTTTCCAGGTCTGCAAACAAATTAATAGCAGCCATGGTATAAATGCAGCACCAGCAAGTACTTTGAGGGACTACATAGCAGTATAAAGTAGTAAGACTTGGTAGCCTATTCAATTCAAAACTCAAAAATGTTAAGTTCAGACCTCAATTTTTGTTACAAGATAGCAATGAAAATTTACTGACAATGCAACACAATGGGTTTGCATATCTTCCATTATAATGTCTGCCCTTGGCATACAAGATAAAGACCTGACCATGTCCTTACCAACAATGCTTTTGAGGGAGGCAAGGGGCCGTTGGTCTCATCTTTCTTGGTCATCCTCCACAGCCATCTTCCTGTTAACAAGGTCTTTGATGTCCATCATTGCCGCTCGTCCTTAGTTGTTCTCAATCACCAATCTGTCCACCTCGTTCTGCTGTAACCTATCTTCAACCAAACCCATCTATCCTTCTAGCCATCATCTCTTGCTCTGCCATGCCATCTCATTCCACCTTCTTCCACAACCCTGTCTAGTGTGGCTCAATCACTGTACCAACATTCCATGCCATAATGCTTGACCATTGTCCGATGCTGATCCAACATCTCATCCCACCCTACACTGCTCAACCTCAACACCACATCTTAACTTTGCTTCACCTCACAACTCTGCTTCATTATCTTATCTCAATCTGCCCTGTCACACCACACCACTTCATATGCGATGTTGCATGCCGCTCATTCCCACATCGCTGTCTCACTGTCCCATGCAGCTCCATTCCAGTCACCACTGTCCCATGCAGCCCCATCCCACACATTACTGTCCCATGCTGCTCCATCCCACACACCACTGTTCCATGCTGCTCTATCCCACACACCACTGTCCCATGCTGCCATCACAAACAGTTCTGCCACATGCTATCCTATCCCACAGTTCTGTATCACCATCCCACAGCTGTCCCTTGTTTCGCCACCCCATGCAGCTGTCTCCCTATCCCCCATTTAACACCAAGCCACCACTCCACCTTTGTTTCTCTTTAAGGTAAGCTGCATCTCACATCAAACCCTCACCATAATCCTAAACTCCATGTAATTCAGGGCAATTACTCCCCTTTCTGGTTCACCCTTCCAATCCTCTCACTAGCAGCCACCATTTAATTTCCTCTGGCTAAATTCATATTCCCCTTCCATATTCTTCCCTCCAGCAATCACTCCATTTCCCTCCTTTTCAAAGCCACTCCATTCCCTAAAATACACAGGCCATTTACCATTCTCTACCCCTCACTAGCCACACTTATTCCCCACTCCTAAATAGCCTTCCTTTACTCAATCTCCTTCACTGTCCACCCTTCACCCCAATCATCCTTCACTGGCCATCCTTTCCCCACTCACTGTCCATCTCTAATCATCTTTCCCCATTCCCTTCCATTGGCCATTTCCACATTCCCATTAACTTCCAGTGGCTATCTTTTCCACATTCCCATCTCTTACACTGGCCATCATTTCCACATTCCCATTCCCTTCCACTGGCCATCCTTCCCATTCCCTTCCATTGGCTATCTTTTCCACACTCCCATTCCTTCCTCCACTGGCCATCATTTCCACAATCCTCCCTCATTTGCTATTGATTACCCAATTTTCTCTGCCCATCTATTCCCCTTCACTGGCCATTCATTACCCTCATCCTCCCTCACTGGCCATCCATTTCCCATTCCCCTCACTGATCCACCTTTCCTCATTCCCCACCTCTCACTGGCCCATCCTTCCATTCCCCACCTCTCACTGGCCCATCCTTCCATTCCCCACCTCTCACTGGCCCATCCTTCCATTCCCCACCTCTCACTGGCCCATCCTTCCATTCCCCACCTCTCACTGGCCCATCCTTCCATTCCCCACCTCACTGGCCCATCCTTCCATTCCCCACCTCTCACTGGGCCATTCCTCATATCCCCATCACTGAATGGCCTATCGTTACTGACTCCCAATCCCGCCGGGCCACCTTTCCCTCACTCCCAATCCCGCCGGGCCACCTTTCTTCACTCCCAATCTCTCACTGGCCATCCTTCACCAAAGCCTCCACCATTCCCAGGCCATCCATCCCTTTCTCTCCCCAGTCAGTTGTATACACCACCTCGTTGCTCACCAGCAGCACCACAACACCGTAGCATCCTTCACCTGCCAAGAGAAAATGATGTAGTATCTGCACACTTAATGTTTAACCCACTGAAGCCTGACTTGTTTATTGAAGGTTCCCGAGGCTGAAACCTGGTTGCCTGGCATTTCCAGACCAAATTCCCCATTACTCGGAGCGAACGCGTCCCTACCTAACCGTGTACCTAACCAGAGAATGAAAAGTGCTCCTTGTAAGGGGAAGTCTACAAAAAATCAGCAGGTCGCAGACCCCAGGAAACTTCAGCCAGGACAGTGGGTTAAACTGTGGGTTTCCTTTCATACCAGGTTTAACACTCACTCATCCTCTCGCGACGGGGTGCTCCAGCGATGGTTGAAGATATTAACCAACCTGGAAATTACAAGTTTTATTTAGTATGGGACGTTAATGGTATTAAAGTTACTTAATCTAAGGCAACCGTTTAAATTGGTTTTGTTCAATTAAAATAAGTATGCAAAACAAGCTTACACAGTTACCAAAAATAAAAGTATTACAAAACAATGCGTTAAAAATTCGTTGAACTGGCCATGATTAAAGTTACATAGTTACCAAGATATAAGTAGAAAATTACTAATAAAACTACTACAAAATATTTTTTATACAAGGAGCCAAGATGATAATTAAAACCCATTTCCCTTACCTTAATGATGAGAAGAGAACAGTGAAGTTTGCTTGGGTTGTTAAACTCCCGTCCGCCATAGTGGGTTATAACTATTGTCACGTGGAACGTCAGTATTTTGTGCCACACCATCTTGTGTCTGTAGATCTTTGAGCTGTATCAAGTGTATTCGTTCCACACCTGCAACAAAAAGAACATGTTTTAATCACATAGAAGTGATAGAACTTAAAGTAGTAGCCCAATCTCATTTTGCTTCACGTATTTCTTGACCTAGGTTTCTTTTAGTAAATGTATAAAAAATACGTAACCTAATCTTTTTAATAAACTCATGAGTATACCACAATACCTTTGAATAAGATTTCTAATACATAAACTATAACTGTACTTAGTACATTACTGTACCTCAAACTAGCCGGCTACATAATGAATATCAAAATGGCCGGCTTTTGATGCAGCTTAATAACTATCGAATAAAAGGCAATATAACAAAAAATACAACTATATAATTTCCACCAAGTAATGCATTAATAACTCGAAACTATCTTAAACCATACACTTCATACTTACATTACAATGTAGATGAACGGTGCTGGAGCAGTGCAGAAGACCACGTCCACTCTTCACCACCTTTGCAACTGCAGTGATGGTCCGGTGGTGTGGTCTAGTGATGGGTCGTTCGTGAACGATCCGGTTCAAAGAGCCGGCTCTTTGCAGTGAACGATAAGAGCCGGCTCTCGCTTAAGAGCCAAATGGCTCTTTTGGCTCTCTGTGAATTTTGAAAATTTGAAATAAATGTACGTGTATCAGGCTATTTTTCCTACACAGTGAGGACTCATATTTAATTCCATTGTTTTTTATGTATTCTAATGGGTAGAGCATTCATTGCTAAAAATAAAAACACTTCAGTTTCCCTTTGGGATGAGAAGCTACTGTCCATTTTCTTTTCTATTTTACTTCATAAATAAAAACTTAGTTTCTTGTTTGAGTTTCAGTTTTTGAACAGGAATATAATGAGCTATGTACATTAGGTAATTAGCCTTTACTCATGAAATGTGATATAGCCTATTGGTATACACTGTAATAATCGCCATATTTTATAATCACTGCATTTCTATGTAGAGAGCCGTTTGGGAGCCGAAAGAGCCATTTAAGAGCCGGCTCTCTAATATGAAAAGAGCCATAAGAGCCGGCTCACTCATGGGAGCCGTAAATCCCATCACTAGTGTGGTCAGTGGTCAGTGAGGTGGTGGACCCGCAGTCGTGCCTTCAGCTAGCCTCGCGCAGTCCACCACGCACACCAAAACCCCCTCACCCCCACCCGCTGAGTTTAGTTGCCAGCACCGTCTTTAAAAACCTGTAAAATTAAAACTTGGGCGATGAATACGAGATAAACATCCTTTGGGTTAGCATCAGTTATGAAGTCTTCTGTGTTGAAATTGGTTATCGTATCATTACGTGTCTGTTTGTAGTCATATGAATAAAATACTTGACAAACGGGAGAGGAGGGATTGGTTAGTTATAGACGGAGGTAAGGGAGGGGGGGGGAGACAAAAGAGGGGGGGAGTAAGGAGAGGGAGAGGAAGGGGTGGGGTACTAGGAAGAAGGTAGTGGGGTACGAGCAAGTTGTGAGGTAAGAGGGAGGGGATGTCTGGACTCTGGGGAGGGTAGATGGGTGAGAGGAACAGCGGATGGGGGGGTTTACAGGTAAGTGATGAAGAAGTGAAAGAAAGTGCTTGCATTTTATAATTAGTTAAGTATAATTACATTAAAAAAGGGTTCAGTTAAAAGGGATATTCTACGATCTCCATTTAGGTAGTAGCAAGGATTCTAGTACTGAGAGAAGGATAGACCACTCTTATTGAGTTTTGGTCATCGCGGTACAGCAAAGCCACCTAGCGGCTAATAGGTTAATGACGGGGATCACTAATAGACTAAATAGAAGGTATCTTTACTTACACGGGAGCGGTATGCATTTTTCTGAATATTTTATGGTTTGAAGTTGAGTTTGTGACTAAAATAGAGATTACTGGGTGTTCAACAATCAACTGTTCCACCAAATCTAAATAATAAATGGAAGAAGCTATAGGATCAATCAATTTTACGATTTTCAATAGATCCTGAAACGCGAATTTTTACATAGACCAACTTGGCAAGATACGGAGTACAGATTTGACTGACAGTGAGTTATACATGCAGTATCAATTTAATATTAACTGGTGTTGGCTCCCCATCAACCCTGAACCTACAGTCTGGATAATCTGTGACGTTATGCTCAGAGCAGACACATTTTCGCTTCACCCCCCTTCGATGTGAAACTACCTTACTTTTACCTTGTTAGAATCTTTAGTAGAAGTGACACGAGACAACATAACAGCGGGGGTAAGGGAGGGTGCAGTGGATGTAACAGCGGGTGTTGGGGGGTAAGGGAAGGTACAGTGCATGTAACAGCGGGGGTGTTGAGGGGGTAAGGGAGGGTAGTAGTTCAAGGCACAGTGGATGTAACAGCGGGGGTATTGGGAGGTAAGGGAGGGTGATGTGGCTGGCAAAAGTGGCAATGGTGGTGATAGAATAGGAAAGCCTAGCAATGTATCGTGGTATAAGTATAATAATTATTGTAAGTAAACATAATTTAGAGATATTGTTACAGTTGCAACTTGATGCTTTGTAACCATTCAAAGGACTTGTTCGCTAATGGCAGGTGTGCTCGTGTAATGGTCACAAGAGTTACGATACAATTGCAAAAAATATATAGCCTATTGAGTTTAGGGATATATTAGTTTCTAAGTGCTGGTGACATTGCGGGCGTGATGTAGTACAGTCCTATTGTGCATTAAAGTTTTTTTCCTCAGCCAGCCACAAAAGAACTACAGCACCTGAGTGTTGTTCGAACAACTAAATAAACAAAGGCCAGACAGAGTACTAGAAGGAATAGATCTTGGTTCAAACTACAGAGAATTCAGTCATATCGTGGTTGGCTGATTTAATAATTGATATTTGGCGCCGCAACAGCGAGGTCGCATAACGCCAGAAAGTGAAACAGAGGTGAGACAGCAAACAGGAAGGAAATAAATGAGGGACAGTTAAAAAACTGAGTGACTGGGATCGAAGGGGTGTCCAAACCAATAAAGCATTGCCCACATCACTACAGGCAATATGGGGTTGTGGCTGGATGAGAAGGAACTTTTGTGCATCATAGTTCATCAGCGAAAGCGTGAAACTGCTGCAATTTGTGATTAGTAAAGTTCATTCGCTAGGCTGTTGAACGCTACTGTATTTGCTTATATTTATTTGTGCACAACCATACATTCATACTGGGTAATTAATTCATCTGCCGGGGTTCATTCTCTCATGTCATTTTTCACGTTCATCTGTTGGTGTGCTTTCGCCTTAACATACATTTAATTAATATATTGCAAATCCTTCTAACTTCCTGACACTACTAAACAACAATTAGTCAGTACTGCCTTCGACTAGGTTCTTTAAAATAATTTAACAAATCTTATTTGGTCGAAAACACAGGCAGCGAATTAAGATTTAGGACTAAACATATTTGGAATGGAGAGGGTGAGTCACGGGGATCAGAATCACGGGATAGTATATTTAGTTATATTGCTTTAACAATATTTTCTACACTCAACTAATCCCACAGCATTATTTATTCTAGCTGTATAAATTAACAGAAAGTTTAGCAATCAAAATTACCAGTCTAGCTCCACATTAATAATCCTTGATACAGTACAGCAATCCTCCCCCGTGGCCTTCCCGTCCCTTCCCATCCCTAGAGATTGTGTAAAGTGAGGCAGCTGCTTGTTAGCGGTGGCAGCCTGGCAGTCAGTTTAGTTTAGTGAGTCCACAGTAGTGCCCGTGTTGCCCACTCACTCATAGTCATAGTGCTGCCTTACATGGTAGCAACCCAAGTCAAAACCTAAGAACAGTAATTGTGTGTGTTAATTTTCATAATAATTTACATCTATATATATTTCCAGCAATATGACAAACAAGGGAAAATTACGACAAATATCACGAAAGTAGTAACAACAAAACCCTCTTGCTAAAACCATATACACTACACTGGACAAGGGGGAAATGGAATAGTACTCTTTCATGGACACACGTGTGCCCTGTGCTACACCTTTCTACACGAAAAGAAATATTAACAATAAATATAAACTAAAGTGATCCGAAGAAACCAAATAGATTATTCTATGTTCTGGATACCAAGCTAGAGTAATGAGAAAATTTCAAATATATGAAGCATAATCACTTACCGGTAATTGTTTAAAGCTGTAGATTGTACGACTTTTTTTTTTATGTAAGAGAGGTGATGGCACTGATGGGTTTGCTAGTATTGATGATAGTACTGGTGGTGGTGGTGGGTGGATATGTCGAGCCTAAACCCCAGCCTAATAACCTGCTGCCACATACACTCCTATCCATGCACCCACAACACGGGACTACACACCAACAACACAGATATGATAGGTAAGTCTGTCCTCAGTCTACTTACAACACCCTCAAGTGAAATTAACTACCCCTCGAAAATGCAAAAACTATAATAATGCTCTTGGTACTTGTAAAGCTCCCAGTTTGTAGTCACGAGCAATATTTTTATTCTCCAGACATGTGCACAATCCTGACAAACATCACAACAGGTCAGCAAAGTCAGGGAGGCGACACAGTGCTGACGTGAAGGTGTTTGTGGATGGAGGAGGTGGAAAGGTATCGGGCTTCCTCCATCACTTCTGGCGTAGTACGGGCCTATGGTATGAACACAAACACATAAACACACACACAGTTGAATTCTCTCGGTATTTTGGCTGTTGTTGGGTGTTGCCTACAGTATTTATTTAGTTATTTATTATATTTCATTACTCGGAGACTGTTATAGGGGTTGCAAGTTAGGTTAGGTTGCCAAGGCGAGATCTTTGTTAGTGGTTAGGTCCGGAATAAGTATAAACATGTCTAAGGGAAAAGAAGGATTAAGTAATGGTAGAAATAAGCAATAACACAGCGAGCTAATAATAGAGTACTTACGAACAGAAAAATGGGTATACCGAAAAATATAATAAAATGTGTTCCCTAAAATCATCGGAATCCCAAGCGTAATAATTCCAACATTGATATTTTGGTTTCTTTCAGTCCACCATCTCCACACTCGAGCCCCCAGCCATTCCTCCTGAGCCAAGACGAGGCCCTGAACCTGGCATTGGTTGGGTCAGCACCTCACCAAGCCTTCACACAAGTCAGGATACACTGGCTATTCGATCTCGTCAATGCAAGGTCAGAATATATATTTACGACTACATGGATGCGAGTTGGGAATCACAGAATATTACAAGCTTACTGAACGTTGCTCATATGCAGAAAGTCATCCATGCATAAATCCTCTACTCTCTACACTCTAATCTACATTTTTACGCTTATGCACGCATCCCCGTTACTTCAAGGATTCTTATAATGATAGCAAAGAATATATAGAACGGTTACTTACCCTCCAAATTACTATATCAGTTGAAGAGGAGTCAGTGAAGGAATCAGTGACTGACAGTGAGTATATGGCGGTGCAGTTCTGTGTCTCTACTACTCTACTCTAGTGCCTTGTGGGTTTCCCGCCAAGATCTTGCGGCCGAGATGTCAGAATTTGGGTTGGTTTGGGCAGATAGCGTATAGTTAATTTTCTTTAATGAACAATAGCTTCTTTACATTGGTTCTTTTAGATTTCAGAAAATATTATCTGCTAGGACTGGTACTATGATTAAATATCCATCGCAAACTTTGGTAAATTAATAAATATTTGCAATGTGATGCCACAAACTGATTACAATAAACTCTTCCGGATGACGATCATGCGTGTTTATCGTGTTTATCGCAAATTTTCACCCCACATCTTTCTTCATTGTTTTTCTTTAAAAAATGTCAAAATAATATTTGTAAAATTTGTTAAGTTTATTGATCATTGAAGTGTTATAATGGTAACTGTGTTATAACGCCACTGTAGAAATAGATATTTCGTTTTCAGTCGCGGCTTGGGATTTCAGGTGTTGATATATTCCCTGTCAGCTGGGAAAATACTAAATACAATAGACCTACTTAACCGCAGTGACGTAGGTAATACATAAACGATATTAATTAAAGCTGCTAATGGCAGGAAGTCATAGCTATCACTTTGAAATTGCAAGTCTTGTGCAATCTTTCTTTCCTTGCTCGTTCTCGCATTTTCTCTTTACTTATAAACGCCCTTTCCACGCTGGAAAGAGTCAAGCCTGCTTAGTGGCATAGATACGCTACAGTACCTTTCAACAGAGTAAGGGGGAGATACAGTATTAGTAAATTTGGAACAACGGCACGATTCCTCCAAACTATTCTAAGCAACAGCTAGGCTATACCACTGTCATTCTCGCTCTGCTTCCCGTCATAATTTTCGGCACAGCTTGGAGTGGAGCGTTGGAGGTGAAGTGGTGATGACGCCCGTGTATAACTTCAGTCAGCTGGACACTCTTTTGGACCACCTGTACCACCACCAGCTCCGTCCAGGGTTTGAACTGATGGGTAATCCCGGGGGCATCTTTACTGACCTGGAGAACGACACACAGGTCATCTGGTGGCGGGACTTGGTGACACAGACAGCAGCCAGATACACAGGTTAGTCTTACCTCCCTCCCCCTCCTCTCTTTTTTTCTCTCTTTTAATTGACTTTGGTTTTACGGTCGGATTCTTTACATTACATAGATTTATCTAACTTTTCTAATAACTTGATATAGAAGAAATATAGGTGTTCTGTATATTTTATCCTTTATTGATTACTTTTTTTCACTCCTTTTATTCAGGTAAACTCATACACTACAGTATAGTACATAATGTAATTGTATGATATAGCCACTTTGTTATTCTAACTAACAATACTATTATTAATTTCAAAGATATTTGTTTACCGAGACTTGACATTAATTAAGTTGATAAGATAAGCACTTCTAAACAAAGTTACAGGGCGAGATTATAACCGTTAATGAATGATGAAAACGTTATCATTATAATAGGCTATGGAGGTACAATTAATTAGTGTGTTGTTGGTCTGACTGTAGGACGGTATGGGCTGGAGTGGGTGGGATCGTGGCGTTGGGAGACCTGGAACGAACCTGACCACCATGACTTCGACAACCTCAACTTCACCGTCCAAGGTTAGTTAAGGTTTCCAAGTCTCCTTAATGTAGTACAGTGATTCACATTTCTACTTTTACCACATGGTGTTGGACGCATACAGTTTTACCTTTTGAATAGCCTGTCTGTAAAATACTGTGATTGGTCAAACTTGTAGGGCCAGGCTGTGTGTGTGTGTGTGTGTTTGTGTAGTCCTATATGAATGTGTATATACATCATGCTTATCTCCTTGTAGGATTTCTAAACTACTACGACGCTTGCCGAGCTGGTCTGGACGCTGTGTGGGAGGGTATGGTCCTAGGGGGTCCAGGGGGCTCGTGTAGGGACCCTGGTTTCTCCTCCATGTGCTGGGCCCTCCTCACACATTGCCATCAGGGCACCAGTTACTTCCCTCCACACAGGCCTCCAAGGATTGACTTCATTTCCATCCATAAGAAAGGTTAGGGTCATGTTTGCTAACTTAACATCTCTTGGGGTAGATATTTATTTTTTTCGTTCAGTAAATGGATTGTGGTCTGTTAGATAATATAATTAGAATAAGCTTCATCTCATTCCGAAAGAATGGTATGGGATTGTCAAAGTATGAAAACATTATTTTCATTTCTTTCTTAAGTAAGTATAGGCTTAATTATGCAAGATAGGTTAGGCTAAGCGATGAAAGACTTGCCCAACTGTATGTGTAGCAGTGAATTTTTTTTAGTGAATATGATAATCCGTAGATTGTATATTTGAGTATGTGTCTTGTTGGTGCATAAATGTTTGTGTGTGTGACAGGACAGGAGGACGCTGACAGTATACTGACAGAGGAAGTCCATACCATCAACATCATCAGACGCTCTTTTCCCCGTCTACATCACATTCCTGTCATCAACGAGTGAGTAGGCTAGGGTCCAGTGAGTAGGCTATAGGCGGCCAGTGAGTAGGCTATAGGCGGCCACAGATATTAATATAAATTTGTTTACTTAATTCTAGAATCTGTCTATAATTGCTATAGTACAGTCACGATTTAAAGCATTGCACCGGATGAATGAAAGTGAGCAATTTGAGTGAATCTTGAATCAATACCGGTATTACAGATACGCAACAGATGTTAAAGTAATGCATAATTTGGTCTCAATTGAAGGCATTGCAAGACTTATTAGGAGTGACTGTACATAAATTACACAATAAAAAATCATCCTTCCTACTCTCACTTCACACTGCATCTTCTCTCTCCTTCACACACCACCAGTGAGGGAGACTTTATGAAGGGTTGGTGGCGAGGGTTGACGTGGAGGGCAGACGCGAGGTACCCGGCTATGGTTGCGCGCGCAGTGGCTCTTCACCTCCCACTCTTGTCAAGCTTGCGTTATGAACTTCTCAGCTTCGACAACGCCTTTCTTAACTATAGACCCAGCTTCTTCGACCAGAGGACGTTGGTGGCACGGTGAGATAGAATGCATTTTTATTTGCTATCATAGTTAAATTTACTTAATTATTATATATATTAATTTATTTACTTACATTTTCTTCTGTTTGTACACATGTGATTCTTATTCATTTATTTATTTATTTAATGTGTACTGTACCTAGTGAAGAATATACATGGGTACTCTTTCAATTCTTAGCACCATTATATTTGTTATTCTAGCTCTGTTTCCTGGCATAGTTTGGAAGAATCAAAGCTCTCCAATGTAGCCTATATACTGTACACTCGCGATCTAAAATTTGTAGCCAGGAATTGTTGAAGTTTTGAATGATTTGATATAGCAGTGAATCAATTACAACGCTTATCCTGTTTCTTATTTGCTTGAGCTCGCTTAATTAATACTCGATCAGGCTATTCGAAGTATATATATAAGCCTGGATACATATTATGGATTGCGAGTGTACTGTCGGCAGCAAAAGTTCGCTTCATTTCCACCTGCGTATGTATTAGCTATAGTGATGTTGTAATACCATTTTAATAAAGAGATGACAGATATAGTTCTCATATGGTAAATTAAATATGTTGTTAGAATAAAAACTGGTTCAGAATGCAACTATCTGGTCATATTAGCAATATTAACTACATAAGATGGACGCGAATTTATGCTGCCGACTGTACATCCTAAAATGTATTAACCCCTCATGTTGTGATTAATTACGTACATACAGTTTCCAGATGAACTCCAGCCTCCCGGTGCACGTACAGATGGTCAAGAAGTGGTCGTACAGTGTGATGGGGCTGTTGGCAAGACTAGGTCACCGCCTCCTGCCACACTACACCTCACCGCATCTCCCCAAGTCAGTCACACCCGTAGTTTTAAAAAAATTGAGGGCCCTTACTGCCTGGAGCTCTATGAACCCTCCAAACTACTCCAGGCAACAGATTCCCTATTCGAAACACTGAAGCGTTTTGTGGCCTGGATTATTTGGAGGGTTCATAGAGCTCCAGTAAGGGCCCTCAAACCTTTTAAAACTACGGGTGTCAGTCACAAAGGATGGGAGGGATTGAGTATATTTTTCTTGCACTTATAAAACCAAGCCATATTTTATAACGATTTTATAATAGAAGCTAATAATTCCTTTCCATTCATCAGCTACCTTTCCTTTCCTTTTTTATTCTTTCTTTAATCTATTCCATTACTGAAACGAAGGAGAAGGAAGGAAAGGAATACTGACAGACGACTGTATCTAAACATTTTTCTCTTTTAATTGCAGTTGAAATATAAGTTATTAAATCTTTTCCATTGTTATTTTTTTTTGTTCTTTCTTGCAGTTTGTCCCTGATATCGTCTTGTCGTGGCTGTGACTCTGGTGACGGTGTAGTGACGTCTGCTGGTGAACCCAACGAAGTAGACAATCGGCTTCAATTTCTGGCCCGGGACTCACAGATACCCGTCACTACACCAACCACACCTGTTACTGCTATACCATCTATGACTGTCCCTTCGTCCACACCTGTCACTACATCAACCACACCTGCTATTACTACTACTACAACTACTACACCAGCTAGACCTGTCTCTGCGTCCACACCTGAAATGACGGCCTCCACACCTACCACCTCTGCATCACCATCATTTATCCATACGTCCACACCTACCACCGAAACACCATCACTTATAACTGTCAGCAGAGGGGATGATGATGATGGTAGAGATAGTAATGCTGCTGGTACTAGTCGTGGTGTTAATGATAGTGCTGGTAGTAGTGATGGTGATGGTGGGGGTAGTGATGATGGTGGTCCTGCAGGTAGTAGTGATGATGGTGGGGGTAGTGATGATGGTGGTAACGGTAGTAGTGTTAATGGTGCTGGAAATGATGACAGTGTTGGGGATAGAGGTCACAGTGATGGTGGTGATGTTGGGTCATCCTGGGAGGTCACAGTGCTTCTCACCAGATCTAAGGGCACAGTCACCAACGCCTCCAACTCCCTCACCGTCAGGGTCACCGTCGCCATCCCGAAGAGACTTGTGGGTGGTAAGTGTTTTGTTGTTGTTGTTGGGGTGGGGTAAAAAAACATGGGGTGTGGGGGTAATAGGGGGTTGTTGTTGTTGTTGTTGGGGTGGTGATAAGGGGTGTGAGGATGGGTGAGAGACTGAGAGCAGGAGTGGTGTTGACTAGTGTGTTGGTAGTAGTCGTGTTGGCAGAGACTGAGAGCAGGCGTAGTGTTGACAGGAGTTTGGTAGTAGTCGTGTTGGCAGAGACTGAGAACAGGTGTGTTGGTGTTGACATGTGTGTTGGTGTTGACAGAGACTGAGAGCATGTGTGTTGGTGTTGACAGGTGTGTTGGTGGCAGCAATGTACCGGCTGGGGTGGGGACAGAAGGGGCCGTATGAAGCGTGGCAGGAGGTGGGCAGTCCAGAGGAACCATCACGACAACAACTCAAATATATCAGGGCTTATGAGGTTAGTAGTGTGTGTGTGTGTGTGTGAGTGTGTATGTGTGTGTGTGTGTGTGTGTGTGTGTGTGTGTGTGTGTGTGTGTGTGTGTGTGTGTGTGTGTGTGTGTGTGAGTGAGAGAGAGAGAGGGCACTTTTTTTTTTTTTTTTTTTTTTTTTTTTTTTTTTTTGTACGACACTAATTCAGTCCCCTTGTGCTTGACATTACCAAAAAAAACTGTTTACTATTTGTCTAAGCGATAAACTGTTACTATGTTTTTGTTTTGCTAAGTTATCCAGAACATTATTGGTATTTGATTCACCCTCTCCGTTGTTGTTTGAAATTTATTGAGACCGAACACACACATACAGAGTTGAAAATGAAGATGTATGTATTTTGTGCCCATTATTTTCCCATCAAAGAACCAAAGTACTTAGAGAAGAGAATGGGATAAGGGGGGCGGCAGGGAGGGAGGGAGGTAAGGAGGGTGGCGGCAGGGAGGGAGTGAGGTAAGGAAGGAGAAAAGGAGAGTGAGGAAGGGAAGGAGGAGAGTGATGTGGTGGTTCAGTAAGCATGACGTCATTAGACATGGCTCGGGTCATCATCGTTAGCCCTACCTCATTCCCTCTTCTTCCTTCCCCTCTTTCCCTTCTTCCCTTCTTCCTTTCCTTGATCTCTCTGTCCCTCCTTCTTCCCTTCTTCCCTTCTTCCTTTCCTTGATCTCTGTCCCTCCTTCTTCCCTCCTTCCCCTCTTCCTTTCCTTGATCTCTCTGTCCCTCCTTCTTCCCTTCTTCCCTTCTTCCTTTCCTTGATCTCTGTCCCTCCTTCCCTTCTTCTTTTCCTTGATCTCTCTGTCCCTCCTTTTTCCCTCTTTCCCTTCTTCCTTTCCCTGATCTCTGTCCCTCCTTCTTCCCTCCTCCATCCGTCCTTTTTTCCGTCTCATGCTTTAGTTCTTCTCTCCCTCCTTCCCTCTTCTTCCTTCCTTCCCTTTCTTCTTCCTTCCTTCCCTTTCTTCTTCCTTCTCTCCCTCCCTCCTTTCCTTACTTCTCTCCCACCGTCCATCATTCCATCTACAGGCATAAGTTTATTCATCTTGTATCTAAAATTATAATGTGATATAACTCCTTCCTTGCAATAATACTGAATGTCTTTGCCTGTGTGTGTGTTTGTGTAGGGAGGAAATCGAGTAGGACCGGTGGGTGTGGTGGTGATGAGGCCGGTACTACAGGTGACCCTCAACATGACCCTACCTGACCTCCAACTGCTGCACCTATGTCAACCTCACCCAGCCACGCCAGGACAGGTCTCATTCCCACACACACACACA
This sequence comes from Petrolisthes manimaculis, assembly GCA_034508575.1. NCBI lineage: Eukaryota > Metazoa > Arthropoda > Malacostraca > Decapoda > Porcellanidae > Petrolisthes > Petrolisthes manimaculis. The sequence continues at coordinate 10,294 of JAWZYT010003694.1, read as the reverse complement.
CACACACACACACACACACACACGAAAAAAACTCAGACCTTTGATCACTCTTTCGATCTGAGTCAAATAATTAATTTTTCAGCATTTCAATAATTCCTCATATTTATACAAACAAAATTATGTGATTATGCGAGTATGTGTAAATAATATAATATGTGTGTGTGGGGGGGGGGGACTGTATTGTGTGATTATTCAAATATGTGTTTATATATATGTATGTATGTATGTGTGGGAAGATATTGTACTGTAGTAATGTAAAAGCTGTTTGTCTGTATGTATGTGTGTGTATGTGGTTCAGGTTGTGGGTGTGAGGACTATGGGCGTGACCTCTTCAGACGTACTGGTGACCTGGACTGACCAACGCATCACTACCAGGTGGGTGATGATGGTGATGGTGGTGGTAGTGATGATGGTGATGGTGGTAGTGGTGATTACGTTCTCATGTTGATGGTGATTACGTTCTCATGTTGGGGTGGATGATGCAGTGGTACAAAAAATATAGTCTTTCTGGCCAAATGCAATGTTCTGTTTATCTTCATTATATATCTAATCTAAAGTATAATCCTTTAGTGCAGAACCTATTTTCTAAGCATATATAGTTTTGAGGAATTAATTAGTCTTAAATTCAACTATCGATATTTTAGGTTCCTTAACTTGATTTACATACTAACCACGTGTGTGTGTGTGTGTGTGTCTCTGTATGTGTATGTGTGTGTGTGTGTGTGTCTCTGTGTGTCTGTGTGTGTGTGTGTGTGTGTGTCTGTGTATGTGTGTGTGTGTGTGTGTGTCTGTGTCTGTGTGTGTGTGTGTGTGTGTGTATGTATGTGTGTGTGTGTGTGTGTGTATGTATGTGTGTGTCTGTGTCTGTGTGTGTCTGTGTGTGTGTGTGTGTGTCTGTGTGTGTGTGTGTTACTACAGGTGTATACTGAGGTACGAGGTGGAGCGTAGTGTACGTAACAGAGGTGGGCCGTACAGGAGAGTGAGCGGGAAAACTGTCACTGATAACAACTTCTGGTATTCCCTTCCACAACTCTCAGGTTAGTACACACACACACACACAAAAAAAAAAAAAAAAAAAAAAAAAACGACACCTGCAGTCATGTAGAAAAGTTGGTGTTTAAGAGAGAAAGTTTTTATTTGGATTTGGGGTGTTGTTGTGTGTACTAAAGATGTGTTGTGTTGGTGTGTAGGTGTTTGTTGATATGTACTAAAAAATATTTGTGTGTAATAAAGATGTGTTGGTGTGTGTAAGAGTGTGTTGATATGTACTAAATAATATTGGTGTGTACTAAACATGTGTTGGTGTGTATAAGTTTGTGTTGATATGTACTAAAGTGTATTTGGTGTGTAATAAAGATGTGTTGATGTGTGTACAGGGTCGGTGATGACGGTAGAAGGATGGTATCGTGTGAGGGTTGTGACGTACTGGGGGAGTGTTGGCCCCTACTCTCCCCCACACTACCATCACCAGTACCAGTAGCAGTTGTTGTAGCAGCTCTCTCCACCACTATCACCATCACCACCACAACCAACAACAACAACGATACCAGTAGTTGTAACAGCTCTCTCCACCACAACCAACAATAACAACAGTAGCAGTATTTGTAACAGCTCTCTCCTCCACCACCACCATCACCACCATAACCAAAAACAACAACAGTAGCAGTAGTTGTAGTACCTCAATCCCCACCCAGTGTTGTTAAATCTTGATCAATTGATTCCTCCAAACTATTCCAAACAACAGAACACCACTATTTTTGTTCATCTGGTCCTGTTTCCTGGCATACTTTGGAGGAATCAAGGTGCTCCAATGTAACAAAAGTGAATGACCCCCTTAATTAAGTCGTGTTCAGAAAATTGGTGAAATCATCTGAAAACTTGTAAGTGTGTCCTTGGGTTCAGAGTGATTGATTATGTTGTTAGTAAATATTGGACAAAACCTCGGCACTATTATTCCTTCTTGTAATCGAAGCCGCGGAGGGGATACAAACTCAAGAAAATTTAATAAGTCAATATTTATTTTGCAGAAACTTGTTATAATAATAGTAGTAATTCTTAGTTGTTTAATAATAACTTGGTTTGCTTAATAATACCCTAGTAGCTATTGTTTGTGTATATACAACTAACAAAAACAAGAGAGAGAGAGAGAGAGAGAGAGAGAGAGAGAGAGAGAGAGCAGTGTGTGTGTGTATGGGTATAGGAAGATAAGGCATGCAGAAGACATCATTACTTTATCGACCAATAAAGTGAAGATGGTGTTTACTGCAAATCTTATCACACACACACACACACACACACACACACGTATACACATAGCCCTAGATCCCTTCATCTCTCTCTCTCTCTCTCTCTCTCTCTCTCTCTCTCTCTCTCTCTCCTGCTATAGTTCCCTGCTTTCTTGTGCATTTTCCGTACTTTAGATTACGGTTTACAACACATGTCCCGTTGCCAACCTGATAAGCCTCACTACTTCTGTGTAACTACAAGAGGAAGGAAAGTGAACAAAAATTATAGATTGTAATAATGTTTTTACTGTCTGTCTGTAAAGAAACTATAACTTTTGGTCACTTTCCTTCCTGTTGTAGCGAGGCTTATCAGGTTCATATCCAGGAAACGAACGGTACATGTGTGTGTGTGTGTGTGGATATTTATAATGCATAGAACAGCTAGAGAGAGAGAGAAAGAGAGAGAGAGAGAGAGAGAGAGAGAGAGAGAGAGAGAGAGAGAGAGAGAGAGAGAGAGAGAGAGAGAGAGAGGGAGAGAAAGAGTATCAATGAGATTTCAGCCTTATTGTACTGTACACTAAGGTCTGAGAAGAATCTTTATCATCAGGTTCACTAGTAGTTTAAAATGGACGTGGAAATGACGATAAACTTATCCGTCCTAAATATGAAACCTTCCGTAGTTGTTTGTGTGTTGGTCTAAATAATTGTCTCCCTATGTAACGGAGAGGCGTAAGTTAAAGGGACCTTGTGATGTATAGTCAGAAAATTGGAGGTAAATGAGTCCTTCAAATATTGCCACGAAACACCACCTACAGTATAGGGAAGGAGCTTGTTTCATGGTATATCAGGAGGACTCAGATTCCTCCAGTTCCAATGTACGATCACAGTGACCTTGATTAAATCTACTTTGAGAAATTGAAAGATAAACGGCTCTCGATAATGATAATATTATACAAATATTTGGAATTTTCTAATGTCAAGCATATCTGTAGGTAATAATAATAATAATAATAATATATATTTTCTAATGTCAAGCATATCTGTAGGTAATGATAATAATAATAATAATAATATATATTTTCTAATGTCAAGCATATCTGTAGGTAATGATAATAATAATAATAATAACATATATTTTCTAATGTCAAGCATATCTGTAGGTAATGATAATAATAATAATAATAATAATATATATACCAGTTGGTGTTAAGAAGCTGAAATGTTCTCAAGCTTCATTCCTAGCAGTATATGTCTAACCTAACTCACTAAGGCTTCTAAAACTTCAGGCACTATAGTCTCAACTGCAAAAGCTGCTGTTTCTGCTGCTGCTATAATGGCAATAAGAGCGAGTCCACTCCAACAACAACAACAACAACCTACCCATAGTATAGTGCAGGCATGAAAGGCTGAGTTGGTGGCTGAGTTGGTGGTTGGTTGGTTGGCTGAGTTGGTTGGTGGGTTGGCTGAGTTGTTGGTTGGTTGGTTGGTTGGCTGCATGTGTTTAATTAAGTTTTGTGCTGGTAATTCTGGAGCAACTGCATCCTACAAACTATTCCCAGCAACAGGACACCATTAAGTTTGTTCCTCTGCTGGTCCTGTTTCGTGTCATACTTTGGAGGAATCAAGGCACACTCCAATTTACCAACAGTATAGTGTCCCCTTTAGTACTGGACTATTCTGATTCCTGACTCGACCACATGGCAAGTAAAACCTCGCGTGAATTCAAAGCAGGTGTAAATATTTTTGTAGATGAAATGTAAATATAGCTTTTCTTCCCTTCACTAATCCCTCCTTTCCTTCTTTTTCCTTCGTGTTCAGAGAAATTACTGCTTAGAGCTTTTTCGTCACACCAAGGCCGAGATAAAACGTGTTCTGCTGCAAAATTTCTGGCATTTTGTGTCAGATGAAAAGCTAACAGGGAACAAGACGTGACATTGCCAAACCGGATTATGTCAGTTTTGTTTCCCTTGTTAGTGGCGTGTGTGTGTGTGTGTGTGTTTAATTTTTTTACATGTTCGTGGGATGGGAGGCAGGTGAGTTGGCAAGGCAGGTCAGTCAGTTGATGAGGATTGGTCAGACTCGTGTGTGGTGGTGATGTCAGGCTGCTGGTAACCTTTTGTGGTCCTCTCTCTCTTCCCCCTCTCACTCCCTCTCCCTTCCTCTCTCCTCCACTTCATACAACATGCACCTGTTTGGTCCCAGGGTCTGTGCCTTCCCTGTCAGCTCCCTCTTAAGCTCCTTCCTTCTCTGCCTGCCCTACTGCCTCTCTTTTCATATTGCTTTCTGTCTCACCCTACCTGCCTCACTTTTCCTCACCCTGCCTGTCTCTCTTTCCCTCACACTGCCTCTCTTCTCCTTCTACTCCTGTCCCTGCCTCACCCTGCCTGCCTTTCCTTTCCTCACCCTGCTTTCCTGCCTTACCTCGCCTGCCTTTCTCCTTCTCAACCTATTTCTAAGTAGTTCATTATTGACATCTGATTTTCTGTACGGAGTGAACTTTTAGCATGTGTTTCTCAAAGTATGGATATATTTTTATAGCAGTGCATAATTAATTGGCTTTTGAAGAGACAGGTGGTGGTAGTATAGTATTGGTAATGCGTATGCTATATGAAGCAAATATTGGAAAATGTTTGTATGTGTATTGTCTTAATGATAAATTACTTTTATATATTTTGTATAATATATGAAACAAATATTTAAAAGTGTAATTAATCAGTTGTCACGTAAACATTAATAGTGGACTATGAAATTAATGATGATGATGATAAGTGCTCGTGTAGTGAAAGTGACTTACCTGTTCAATAAGTGGCTTAACTGTATAATAATTGGCTTAGCTGCAGGTATAAAAAGTGGCTTAACTATAATAAATGGTTTAGATGACCAATAAGTTACTTAGCTGTTTAATTAGTGGCTTAGCTGTAATGTAAGTGGCTAATTAGCTGTAATGTAAGTGGCATAGCTGTATTGTAAGTGGCTTAGCTGTACTGTAAGTGGCTTAGCTGTAATGTAAGTGGCTTAGCTTGACAATATTTTAAGGATGTCAGTCTTTTACAAACGCATCTTTTTCGAGTTTTGTTAATCTTAGCATACATATTATCTTGAAGTCATTATTTGATCTTAATTAAGGAGTTGTTTATTGTAAGATTCTCATCAGTTTGTTCCTATACCATTATAATATATAAACTTTGTAAATATAATAACCTCTCGTACTATCCCTGTACCGTAATAGACTTGGTAAACTATAACATTTCGACATTTTACCTGGATTTGACTAGACTGTAATCACAACCTCTTATTATATATATCCATGAATAATGATAGACTTTGTAACCATAACATATCGACGTTCTCTTGTGTTTGACTAGACTTGTTGGAGTGGGAGGTAGGTAGGTAGGTAGGTGGGTGTGTAAGTAGGTAGATTCGGTGAGTGTGTGTGTGTGTGTGTGTGCTGGAACGTTTCCTTGAGTATGGCCGGGTGTGTAAGTAGGTAGATTCGGTGTGTGTGTGTGTGTGTGTCTACCGGAACGTTTCCTTGAGTATGGCCACAATGCCTGCCTCAGTGTGTGTCTCACAGTCGTACTCAACACAGTGAAAGGGAGAACCCCAGTCACAGTGTTGAGAGTCACCCACTTTGTAGTACTTGACTTGTAGTGACATCTGCATCACCAGGCCACCCTTCAACTGAAAAGAAAACAAACAATTAAGTGATGAAATACAAGTTCGGTATATCGATTAGTTGTTGGTAAGTGCAGTGATTAGTTAGATAATGCATTGATTATAGTTAGATATTGCAGTGACCAGGTAGAAATATAGTAAATACAATAATAAAGGGATGAAATTGAAGTTCAGTATATCGATTAGTTGTTGGTTAGTGCAGTGTTTAGTTAGACAATCCATTGATTATAGTTAGATATTACAGTGACCAGGTAGAAATATAGTAAACAAAACAATACAGTTATTTGTAAGAAATGCAGTAAACTGACGGACCGGATTTATATGTAACCATGGCTTAGGAAATAGAATTAACTCAATTAATCCATCATATTAATGGTCTGATACTTATTATGGTAATTATAAAATAACCTTAATACGGATATACAATAGATTTATAACTATGTTTGTATGTCTGGTTGCACAGTATGGTGATTTATATAATAGGTTGTTTCTTTAAAAGTTTTCTGTCGAAGTTGTAACTTTGTAGGAGACTGTTTGACGGTACAATTGTACAGTAAAATCTGCTGAGATAAAGTTTGGGGTTGTGAGGGACTGAAGGAGGGTGAGGTAAATGAGAGAGGAGGAAGAAGAGGAATGAGAGGGTGAGATTGAGGGTAACGAAGAGGAAGAAGAGGGTGAGGGAAAGTGACGAAGAGGAATGAGAGGGTGAGGGAGAGTAACGAAGAGGAAGAAGAGGAAAATGGAGAGTAACAAAGAGGAAAGAGAGAGTGAGTGAAGGAGAGGATGAGAGGACGTCTTCTACACCACTGCTTGCTATGTTAAACTTGGTCGTCTTCAGAAGCAGTGTGAGGAATACTAGATGTGTTTCCCCCCACCCCCTCCATCCCTCATACCCTCGTCCTTCTTCCCCTTACCCTCTCCCCTTACCCTCTCCCCTTCCCCTTACTTACCTCCTCTACCCTCTCCCCTTCCCCTTATCAATGTCCTCTTCTCCCCTACCCTCTCCCCTTCCCCTTATCAATCTTCTCCTCTCCCTTATCCACTCTTTGCTTTCCTATCCACTTTTACAATCCCCTATCTATATCGTCCTCTCCTCTTTTCCCCACCCACGTCTTTCTTTCCCCTTCCCTCTACCCAACTTCCTCTCTCTCTCTCTCTCTCTCTCTCTCTCTCTCTCTCTCTCTCTCTCTCTCTCTCTCTCTCTCTCTCTCTCTCTCTCTCTACACACACACACACACACACACACACACACACACACACACACACACACACACACACACAGACTACACATCACAGTCGGATCTTCAACATTCAGACTCTCATTTTATCTTGACTGTGTGCCATAAAGGTGTTCCTGGAGCCAAGACAGAAACAGATCACCTTCCCTGCCTCCTTCCCTCTTCCACCCACACCACATTATTTCTCTCCATATCTTTTCTTCCCTCCTCATTCACATTATATTTCCCCTTCTCTTAATTCCCTCCATATATTCTTCCCTTCTCTCCACACCAATAACTCCTCCTTTCTCCTCCTCCTCCTCCTCCTCCACACTACATATCCCTCCATATCTTTTCTTCCCTCCTCATCCACATTATATTTCCCTTCTCTTAATTCCCTCCATATATTCTTCCCTTCTTTCCACACCAATAACTCCTCCTTCTCCTCCCTCCTCCTCCCTCCACACTATACATATTCCTCCATACCTTCTTTCCTTAATTCTTTTCCCTACTCTTCCATACGTTCTTCCCTTTTTTTCCCTCTTCCATACGTTCTTTCCTTATTATCCTTCCTCTTCCATATGTTCTTACCTTCTTTTCCCTCCTCCTTCATACGTTCTTCCCATCTCTTATCTCCTCCACACATCCCATCCTCTTCCTCCTCCTCCACACTTTCTTCCCATCTCTTCCCTCCTCCACACATCCCATCATCCTCCTTCCCTTCTTCCTTCTCTCTCTTCCACACCACCACCAATCTCCCTTCTCCTGTGCTGGTACACTCTTTCATCCTCTCTGTGAAAAGGTCCATGGTCTGTGTGTGTTGTTGTGTCAGTCTGTCTGTTTCTGTAACCCAGCATTCATCCTCGTTTCCTTCTTCGCGTTCACTCTTTTTCCTTCCTTCTTTTCTTTCCTCCTTCTCTTCCCTCCTCTCACATCATCCATCTGTCTTGTCTGTCTGTCTTGTCTGTCTGTCTAGTCTTTTGTCTTGTCATTTTCTCTCGTGACCTCCTCGCTCGCCTTTCACTTTCAACCGGTTGCTTTATCTCTTTTCCTGCACACACACACACACACACACACACACAACACAACACACACACACACACACAACACACACACACACACACACAAACACACACCAAGACTTCACGACCCGTATGCATCTCCTTCATGACGCCTCGTTTCTCAACCCGACCCCATCAGTTTCTCACTTGTTTCCCTCCACTTTATATATGTGTGTGTGTCTGTTTGTGTGTGTGTGTGTGTGTGTTTGTGTGTGTTTAAAAGAGGGGAAACGGGAGGGAGAGTGTGGTAAAATTGTTTGTTTGTTTGTTTTGATACTACCCTGCCTCCCTTGCCTTTTCCTATCCTTCCTATATACTCTGTTCGGCAAGTGTGTTTTTTTCTAAGAAGTCTCATTCGTCAGTGTCGCTTCTTACTGTCAGTCAGCCTTGCCCCCACTCTCCATTTCTCTCACTCCACCTTCCCTTTCTCTCACTCCACCTCCCCTCTTCCTCTCTCTCTCTCTCTCTCTCTCTCTCTCTCTCTCTCTCTCTCTCTCTCTCTCTTTCCTTGCCGCCAGCTCTTTATACACTCTTCTCCCTCCTTTTGTTTCTCACTCAATCTTCCCTGCCGACATTACCTCATTCTTCTCTCTTGCTTTCCTCCCTCCCAGTTCTTTCTTACATCACTCCTTCTCTCTCACCCTTTATCTCACTCTCCCACTCTCCCTCCTCCATCTCAACCTCTCACCACTCTCCCTCCCCCCCCTCCCTCCCTCCTTCTCACTTACTTTTTTTTTACCCCCCCATCCTCCTTCTTCCTCTCCATGGGCTCCCGTAACATGAGCTTCTGTTGAGTGCTGTGAGACCCTGACCATCAGCCTGTCTGTGTGTGTGTGTGTGTGTGTGTGTGTCTACTACGTCACTACTATACCACTCCTTTGCCAGCCAGATCTCTCTCTCTCTCTCTCTCTCTCTCTCTCTCTCTCTCTCTCTCATTCGCTAACCAGACATCCTCCTCTTTTATTTATTTTTAACTTGTCGAAAATCTCTGACGAAACAAAATATATGCACACGACACGAAAATTGACTCCAAGGAAACTCGAGACCAGAGAACGCTTGCAACAGACCCACTCACACACGACCATTTGGGGACCTTGTGTGTGTGTGTGTGTGTGTGTGTGTCGTCAGCCTGCCTTCAGCCTCTCTCCTCGTCTTTGCATTTTCCTTTCCCAACACGCAACCTTTCTTCCTTTTCCTTCCATCCTTCCTTTATTCATTCATTCATTCATTCATTCATTGGCACATCTACTATCGTGATGGCAAGTCCTTGATAATGTATGATAATGTATGAAAAGTCCCGTAAAATACAACATCACCAAGTCAGGACAGAATCACTTATAAAAAATCTACGGTGTTTGAGTGATCTATTTCGCTTTCATATTTATTATTTTCTGTCTGAAATATGGAACACTACACACATTCACTAATCAAGAGTATAATTATAATATCCAACACGATTCGTTGTTGTTGAATAATCGAACAACACAGGTTTAATACAGTTATTATTGAATTGCACTATAAAGTTCAGTAAAAGCAAACCCTGAACCCTGAAGATCCATTTGCTGTCCCGTGTCCACATCGCCTGAGGAAAAAAAACTATACTCCATAAGGTCCATTTACTTTTCTGTCTCTCCATTTGCTGTTCTGTCTCTCCATTTGCTTTGCTGTCTCTCCATTTGCTTTCCTGTCTCTCCATTTGCTGTTCTGTCTCTCCATTTGCTTTCCCGTCTCTCCATTTGCTGTTCTGTCTCTCCATTTGCTGTCCTGTCTCTCCATTTACTGTCTTGTCTCTCCATTTGCTTTACTGTCTCTCCATTTGCTGTCCTGTCTCTCCATTTACTTCCCTGTCTCTCCCATCACCTCTGAGAGTAATAGATTCTTGCTTGCATGTTTGGGAGCAGATGTGGGATATATACCCTGTGTGTGTGTGTGTGTGTGTGTGTGTGTGTGTGTGTGTGTGTGTGTACCATCCGTTGTCCGTAATAAAACACTTGTATCAGGAGATGGATGGACTGCAGCAGATGTTGCCTAAACGATCATCTATCATCCCAACAAGACATTACAGTATTTATGATTCCCTTAGAACTTGGGTCCAATTCCTTTCAATTTAATCAAC
>JAWZYT010003693.1:30000-69956 GCA_034508575.1 Petrolisthes manimaculis | reverse complement strand
TTTATTCCATACACTTTACTTAATTTCTTTTTTTCTTATTCTCCTCTTTTTCCGTCTTCTCCTCCTTTTATTATGTCTCTTCTATTTGTTGATGTTTACTTACTACTTCACTTTCCTTTAATTTATTCACCTCTATACCTACTTCCAAAATTATTGTTCTTTTTTCCATCCACTATCTATACTTTCCTCGCCCCTTACTTCCTTCCTTCCTTCCTTTCCTTCCTTCCTTTCTCTTTCGTGCCCATTTTCTCCGCCTACCTTCCTTCCTTCCCATTCTTCCTCCCTTCCTCTCCCTCATCTTCTTCCTTCATTCTTCCATTTTTCCTCTTCCTTCTCAGTTTCGTTTTCCGCTTCTCGCCCTTTTATATCTCCTCTTCCCCTCCACTGCTTTTTCACTCTCATTTCCATCACCTCCCCTTTCACTCCCTCTTTCTCTCCACAACACGCTCTTAGCTCATCCTGTCCTTCAGTTTTTTTCCTCTCTCTCTCTCTCTCTCTCTCTCTCTCTCTCTCTCTCTCTCTCTCTCTCTCTCTCTCTCTCTCTCTCTCTCTCTCTGTATATTCTCTCTCTTCTTCTCCTCCATTCTCCCCCTCCTCTCACTTTATCACTTTTTTCCTCTCTCTTTTCTCCTCAATTCTTCCTCCTCTCTCTGTTTCTTATATATAATTTACAACGATGTCGCTTCCCCCCACTCCACCTTTGTCTCTCTGCATATTCTCTCTCTTCTCTTCCACTCTCTCTCTCTCTCTCCCTTTACCACCACTCCTCCACCTTCCTCTCTCTCTATCTCTTCTCCTCTCTATTCTGTGTTAATTAAATACAATAATGCATGTGTCGTCACGAGTCTGTTTATTATTAATCTCTGAACACAATTACTGGGGCTTCCAAATGTGTGATGAATGAATAATAAGAGTCTAGATACTCATAATGTACATACAGTCATCATTTCATCATCATCATCAATACTGTATATATGCAATTTACCCCTCGCCTGGAATTTCAGCTATGTATTTGTACCTCATTTTGTATACCGGTACCCACTGCAAATTCCCTCCCCCCCCTCCAAAAAAAAAAAAATAATAACAACAATAATGAAAAATATAAAAATTACAATCACGGTGTTTCACTAATCTGTTGCTGGATCTTTAATTGTGAGGGAATGTTCACACACACACACACACACACACACACACACAACACACACACACACACACAAATACACGGGGTTTCCATACCTTATAAATATACAAATGTTCAGAACACACCATCATTTATTTATATCCCATTTTTTTTGTTTTTTTCCTTCTTCGTCTTCAGTTTGTTCTCCCATCCCACTCTCTCTCTCTCTTTATCTCATTCTCTCTCTCTCTCTCTCTCTCTCTCTCTCTCTCTCTCTCTCTCTCTCTCTCTCTCTCTCTCTCTATCTCTCTTTATCTCATTCTCTCTCACACACACACAGACACTCCATCTTTATTTCACACTGCAGCCCCACACATACTCTCATTCTGTCTCCTCAACCCTCCCCCCTCTGCCCCCCCCCCCCCTCTGCCCCCCTCCCACTCCTCCACAGCGGTATTGTCTCTCTTTCTCTTCTCTTTTTCTATATTTATCTTCTTTTCCTCTGTTCTCTTTTCTCTATCTATTTTCTTTTCCTGTATATGTATCCAAGTCTCAGTATATATATTTTGTTTTTCCTTTCAGTATTGTTCTTTGCCTTTTCCTCATGTCTTCCCTCCCCCTCCTAGCTATCTTCCTTTATTTCCCTCTTCCTCTCCTTCCCATTCTCTCTTTAATTCCCCAGGTTCTCTGCTTCCTTCTCTTCTTCTCACTATCATCTCCCCATCTGTTTATAGTTTTTTATTTCAATTTTCTCCTACTTCTCTATTCTCACTTCTCCACCCATTCTTCAACTATTCTCCTTCTTACTTCCTACTTCCCACTTTCGTTCCTCCTTTCTTCATCCTTTCTCTCCTTCCCCTCTCCTCTCCTCATGCCAACACATCTCCCTTTCCTTCTCCTTTCACTATCTACACCCTTCCTCCCTTTCTCCTCCTCTCCTTTCCTTACCTTTCCTTTCCTTTCTCCATTCCCTTCTTCCTCATCTCCTTTCCCTTCCTCCTCATCTCCCTCTCCTCTCTCTCTCTACTCCCTTCCTCTTTCCCTTTCCTCCTCATCTTCACTTCTCCTCCTCCTCCTCCTCTTCCCCTTCTGGGCTAGGAGTGAGACAGAGGGGTGGCGGCTGCAATATCCCAAATGCTAGTCAAGTCAGCCATTCCAACACCCCGTTAGGGACGAATGGTGGTCATCAGGGGTGTACTGGGGGAAGGGGTGTGTACTGGGGAAGGGGTGTGTACTGGAGAAGAGGTGTGTACTGGGGAAAGGGGTGTGTACTGGGGAAGGGGTGTGTACTGGGGAAGAGGTGTGTACTGGGAGAAGGGATGTACTGAGGGAAGAGGTGTGTACTGGGGAAAGGGGTGTACTGGGGAAAGGGGTGTGTACTGGGGAAAGGGGTGTGTACTGGGGAAGTGATGTACTGGAGAAGGGATGTACTGGGGGAATGAGTGTGTGTAAATGTGAAGAAATGTAAATAGAAAGAACCTACAGAGGAGAAGGGTATTGGGAAGGAGAAAATTTAGGCTACTGGGGAAAGCATATACTGTACTGTACTGGGTATAGGGTGTGGTAAGGTCAGGAAGTAACAACATATAATAATATACCCATTTACTATGTACTGCGATTTGAGACCTGCTGGATAAGTTGCCAAGCGTTCTGTGGGACCTAAAACATCCTTCTCTCCTCTCTCCCTATGCAGTTCACTCCTTTGCTGCTGCTGGTGTTATTCTCGATGGCAAAATTGAAAGGGTCATTCATAGTTTCTGTAGTCCCATGGTGAATTTAGTGGACTTCTGATTTCCTTCTGACCTTTCTTTCGTCCTTTGTGAGCTGGTGATGACTGATGGTGAAGGTGGTGGTGGTGGTGTCGATGGTGGTGATGGTGGTGGTGGTGTCAATGGTGGTGGTGGTGGTTATGGTGGCGTGTATACTCTGAAAACGACAACACTGACAGCAGGGGAAAGGGAGCAAGTGAATGGAGAAAGAGGGTTGGTGTGGTGGGCGAACTCGTGTGTGTGTGTATGTTTGTGTGTGTGTGTGTTTGTGTGTGTGTATATTTCTTCAACTGTGTCTGTTTCCTGGCATACTTTGGAGGGATCAAGGCACTCCAATCTTTCAAAAGTATACCATCTACTTAAGTCTATTTGTGCGAGGCAGGAGTGGGAGGGAGTGGCAGAGGCAGGAGTGGGAAGGAGTGGCAGAGGCAGGAGTGGCAGAGACAGGAGTGGGAGGGAGTGGCAGTGGTTCAGATAGCCAGTCAGACTCTGAGCGGCCGCCTAAATCCTGGAGGGATGTGTTTATCAGAGCAGGGCGGGTGGATGTCGTATATATAGACTGAGGTTACCTGAAACACACACACACACACACACAGACACGCATGCACTCACACACAGACTCACAAACACACACACACACACACACACACACACATACACAGACTCTCACACACATTAACACGCTCATAAACACACACACATACACAGACTCACACACATACTCACACACACACACCGAATAATAAACACTCACAAACACATAAACACATACAGTACAAGCCCAGGTCATGTTAACTCGATTTACTTACACTTTCACTTAGAATCGGGTCCTGCACTCAGCCCTCACTATTTATTCTGTATGTTAAGGGGGTGCGGGAATAGAGGGACAGGCTTCGCGGGGGGGGAGGGGGGGGACGTGGAGGTGCGGGAATAGGGGGACAGGCTTGGGGGGGGGTGTAGAATAGAAAGCCTGTCCCCTATTCCTGCATCCCCTCAACCCTCCCCCAAGCCTATCCCCCCACCAACACAAAACACCACAACACACACACACAGCACACACACACACACAGCACCCACTCAGTCACCACCAGGATGTTCCCTATGACACACCACACCCAACGCTGCCCTTGGAGACGTCTTCAGACATCTTCAAGGGACAGCAGGAGTTTCTTAAGACTCCAGGTAAAAGTCAAGCACCAGTGTCTCCTCGCTTTTTCGGTCGTGACGTCAGCAGAACCCTTGAGACTTTGTTTACATCCATGGCAGCAAGAAATTCAATAGACGGGAATACTGCACAGACAAAGGTGTAAATGTTGCTGTATAGAGATCTTGGTCTGTCTGTATAGAGTTTAGTTTATTTCATCAATAATTTGTTTAGTCTTTTCTCAAGTCTATTTATGTGTTTGTCTACCAACGATTACAGGTGTTTTTGTTGTGTCGCAGTTCTGGATGTTATAATGTTTGGGTGATGACACTTTTTTAATCACTCCAACAGAAGTGAAGTGTGCTGTTAACAAACACACAGTAAATATCATACACGTTTTGGGGGTAACAGAAACTGTCGTAATAATAATTCCTTCAGTTAAACATTTTCATAAGCCAAGGAAATAAAAATCGTAGTGGTGTTCTAAGTTAAATATTCTGTACACAATGGAGAGGTTAAAGGAAAGTCCAATGTAAAGCAATGTATAGTTATGTTCACTGAGGAGTATCGCCTTGTAAACAAAGGCAATATAATGGATTGATTAGCAGCCAAGCTCTGACATTGGCAGGAGAAAGGGAAGACGAGGACTGTAAAGGGATGAAAAGGGAGAGAAATGGAGAAATGGAGAGAAAGGAAGGGATAGTGAAAGTTATATAGAGTTAGAGAGAAGAACGAAAGGAAATCAGAAAGTGTTTGTGAGTAATGATGGAAAGAGAAAAATATGGAGAAGAGGAAGGATAGATGAACCAATGAATTGCAAAGAAAACTTATATCAAAAGCATAATAAGGAGAGATAGAATGGAACAACTGTAGGAGGGAAAGATAGAAATGATGAAAGAAAGAGTGAATGAGATAGTGAGAAAGAAAAATAAAAGAGTAGAGACTGAAAGGCAGGCAGCAGGAAGGAGAGAAGGATGTCAGTGAAATGGGAGGGATTAAAGTAGGATGCGAGTGAGCGACTGGCCAGGAAAAAGAAACAAGTGAGGTAAGGAGGGAAATGGTGGGTGGTGGTACTGCAATCATATGGTGAGGTCGTCTTGCTCATTTATCCACTCCTATGAAAAGTTGGACGAGTGAGAGTACAGATGGAACGACTGAGAATAATATTATACGAAGGCAATGGATAGTTGTTAATGTGGGATGGTATTGCTCAGTCCCATCAATTTTTAAAACATATTTATTGTATTGAAGCATATACTGTACTTTAAATCATTAAGGATTTCTTGGTTTATAATTCATTCAGGCCAATATTAAAACTTTGTTTATTTATCTTTGTGAAGGTTTATGATCAGTATTATCAAGAAGGCCAATATCATCGATATTTGCAACAAAGTTTTAAGCCTCTCAAACCCTTGATCTCAGGTTTTGTCTTTTGTTAAGGTTTAAGGTTAAATCCACCATGATGGAAAGACATTCTGATTCTCTCTTTAAGGAGGAATATGGGGCGGGGGTTACAAATCCTGTGTTTAGCTTGTCACTGTATTTGTCTACCTTTATTAACCCTTTAACAATGGCTGGTTTCTTATATAATTTGTCTTTAATACTACATTTTTGAATTTGCAGTGGATGTTTGGGTATGTAACTGTCTGGATGCATGAATATTTGTGAAATGAAACTAACATAGGCGCTATCAATAAAATTAAGTTAATACCTTAGGTTTATACATCTATGCCCAAGTCAACTAATTTGCGTGGGATCAAGAATGGGCCAAACACTTTGTGTAACTATCTCATATGACTCAGACAGTGATATGAATCGTATGGTTCAGTAACATGCACAATGGATGATGTTGTTTTGATTACAAATGCACAAACGAGTAACCAAACACACGTTAGTTTCCTGTGCTTATGTACTGTACATGTACTGTACATGTAAAGTACAAAGGCTGATATTTAAGTGATCCAGTGATGCAAGGCAGACACGAGTGGAGAAACATGGTCAATAAAGGTTCCTTCTCCTTCTCCTTCTCCCTCCTTGCCTTCCTCCAATGGTGTTATCATCTTCACACTCGTATCATCCGTCACCTACATTGGTTGGTGGGTCGTGTAGGAGAGCACCTCTGTATAGTATAGTATAGTATGGTATTGTATCTCACCTAACATTCCCACCTCAATACAGTATGTCATCTCCAGAGGACCACGTTCCCTTTGTATTCCTTTGTATTGGAGTGGCGTGAAGCACATATAGTATCCTGACGCTCCCCCCCTCCACTCACACACACACACATACACACACACACACACACACACACACACACACTAGAGGTTACGCACTGACGCATGCACACACAGCCAGACATACACATCCACTTTGCATCATCTATAATATCCTATACCTAAATAATTATATGGAAAAGAGGAACTGTTATCACCACCAAGAGAGCTGGATAAGATTCGAGGAGAGTCAAGAGAGAAAATCAAATGAGAAAATACGTAACAAAAACATCAACCACTCCATGCAACCGGGACTGGAACGAGAGACTGTCGACATTTCAATGGGATTAGACGTAAAAAAAAAAAAAAAAAAAAAAACACCTACCCACACACACACAGAAAATGAAATGAAATATAAAAAAATGAGGGAACGATGCAAAGAAAGAGAGGGAGGAAGACGTCAGAGGAAGGAGAGGAAGAGTGGTAAAGACAAGCCTGGGTATCTGGAAAGCCCTCTGGGAATGTGTGTAATTAGCGCCTCCTTCTGCACACACACGCAAAATTCCTCACGTCTCGGCCCACTGCAGAGGCAACACACTTTAATTTATTTACGCTTGGCGGGAGGAAATATATGCGGGAAGAACAGGCTG
This sequence comes from Petrolisthes manimaculis, assembly GCA_034508575.1. NCBI lineage: Eukaryota > Metazoa > Arthropoda > Malacostraca > Decapoda > Porcellanidae > Petrolisthes > Petrolisthes manimaculis. The sequence goes on along the minus strand of JAWZYT010003693.1, from coordinate 63,060 downwards.
AGTGGGTGGGTGCGGTGAAGATACATGTGTGTTTGTGTGTGTGTGTGTGTGTGTGTGTGTGTGTGTGAGAGAGAGAGAGAGAGAGAGAGAGAGAGAGAGAGAGAGAGAGAGAGAGAGAGAGAGAGAGAGAGAGAGAGAGAGAGAGATGGTTACGAGGGAGGAATAAGAGGGAATAGAATGAAGGATAGGTGAGAGTATGACTAGATGAGAAGAGGAATAAATATAAGGAGAAATGGATGAGAGGAAAATTAGACGGAAGGTGAAAATAGGCCCGACTGATACACCTATTAGTATAATGTACAGTCACGAGCACTAATAAGTATACAGCATTAATGGTTGAAGCTTCGAACAGTTCAAATTCACCAACGAAGTCATTCCAATGGAGAGATTATTGTGGATTTACTTACTGTTGTCTCTATGTATTCGAAGCTCACACCTGGATACTTATTAGAGCTCGTGACTGTACACTCGTGATACGTAATTCCTGACCAGAGACGAACGGCGGGCACCACACACACACACACACACACACACACACACACACACACACACACTCTGCATTCGAACTTAGCCACTATAGGTGTACTGGGTGGGGAAATGAACAATACCAGGCGATTCAAAGCTCTCTGCTCCTCACAGTCTGGTCAGAAATTATGTATCACGAGTGTACAATATATTCCATTATTACTGTGAATTGTATTGCTTCCTCATCAGTGTCTCCTGTGATGTGTGTGGGTTCCAACAGATGCTTTAACAAACTCCTCTGTAATAATGCAACAATACGGAAATACATAAATAAATAATATTGCTTTTACTAATTAGATACTGCCATCCCCGCTTAATGGCTGTTTGTACGGTTATTGATATTGTTCCTGCTATTAACATTATTATTACTTGTAGAGAGAATAGGCTATATAACACTTTATTGCCATCATTAAGAGATTTTTGAATTAGGGGTGTAGATTAAAACAAATAAAAATTTAATGAAATTTAAAAATTAGCTTAGCCTCCATTTTTATCAATATTTCTTTTCGTGTTTTCGTATACTTTGTTGATTAAAGGGATAGTACTGTACAATATACTTTTGGTTCATTGATTCCTCCAAACTGTACCAGGAAACAGTGCTAAATTAACAAATATAATGGTGACATGTTGTTCGAATTAGTTTGGAAGAATCAGTTGATCCAGATTTACCAACCTTCCTTAAATCGATTCAAATGAACTTAATCATAAGTGATAGATAGGAAAAACAACCAGCAATAAATATAATACGTAAATAAATATAAATATAATTCATAATAAAGTGTAATACAACAATACAGTTTAAATTTGCTCTATATTGGACTCCTTACCTCTCCAGTTAATTACCTTAATATTTTACACGGCTTGGACAAAGGATGAAAAGAACCCAAGCTTTATATTTATGATTGCTGATGAGGAGAGTTGCAAAAATAGGAGGAAAGAATATCAACATTACACTTAAATATTTGTACTCATAACTACAAATGTTTATGTTATTCGAATGTTTTGTTTATTTTTCTACATGTGTTTAAGAAAATAAACATCATAGGAAAAAAATTAAATATATAAGTTAATTCTAGGAACTTACCCTCAAGTTTAAGTTTATTGTTGAATATATTTGTTTATGAAATTAATTATGAAAGTTAATATGAATGAATGTTGCCTTTTTTCTTTTATATATTTTTTTCAGAGATGAGTAGCAGTACTTGTCAAAACATTTCACCGAGAAAGAGAGAGAAACTGCAATCGTTGAATCCTAAGTTTATAAGCTCAAGGATAAATAAATGAACCGAGAAAGAAATGAATGTATGAATATATGATCGAGTAGGCTGCTCTGACGATCCAGCAAAAGGCTAAATATGAATGAGGATAAAAAGATGAGGCACACATAAATAAAAATGACCGAATGAGTGACGAGTTGAAATATTAATGGCAGAGTCAATGAATGAATGAATGAATGAATGATTTGAAGAGATGAATGGCCAGAGGACATAAAAAGGATTCATTGATCATCCTCCCGATTTTGTTGTCGTTTGGGGAGTCTGTTTCAACATTCATGAGACCATTTGTACTGATCGAGTCCCGGCATTATCGCCTGGTACATAAATGATTGTAACCAGAGATATCAGCCTCACTTTTGTTGCCTAAATCATTGATGTGAACTTTGATGTGTTTACCATGTACTGCGAAATCATATATATATATATATATATATATATATATATATATATATATATATATATATATATATATATATATATATATATATATATATATATATATATATATATATATATATATATATATTCAATATTATCAATATGGAGGGCGTTTGGAGAGACACCGCATACCTCCTGTAAGGTTGAGTACTCCCTCCAAGTAAGGTTTGCTTCTCCAATAATTGTGAACGCCTACGGACAGTCAGCCATACTTCACCTACTACACCTAAGTATTATCTTCTGCACCATGCCGATCGCCATCTAAATTTGATCATTTCTTCCTCGACGTTAATTTTATCTGCCTACTAAATTCCGTAAAAATCGGTTCATACTTTCAGATAACATGCTTACAGGCAGAGTGACAGACAGACGATGGCGAAAGCATAAGCTTTCAAATTTCGTTGGCAGTGGCAAAAATCAATATTCTAGTCCTATACTGTACACTGAAATCTACGTCAAATACGATGATATTTTCTTTTATTGTTGTAAATCTATGTATGGTATCAATGGTATTCAACGGACTGCAAAATAAGCTCACTATAATGGGCAATAAATCTACAGCTGTGCAATGCTTATCTCTGGGAACATCACAAAAATAATACAAAGGCTCTATATATTTTGAACATATTTACATTCGTTCCAAGCGAGTGTATGTGAATGGTACATTGCTATACATAGAGCGTTCACTTTCCATCCCTTTACTTTGCACTGTATTTCATCCACTCCTCTGTTCTTACATCGGGTGGAGAGGAGTAGTGCCTTCTTCTAACCTCCTATAGGGTTACATGGTTAATATGATTTATCTCGGTAGATTTCACTATATTCATTCATTACAAATGAACACCTTCTGTGTAAACATACAGTGCATGGTTTTCGTGTACGTGTAGATGAGTCTGTGCATTTATTATCATCATAATATCAATAGCAAAATTGTTAACCGGACAGACTGCCTGTAATGAAGCTGGTAGCAGGCTGGCTTGTTAATGTAGTCTGCCTCTCGTTAGCATAAATTAGCCTCTTAATTACAGCCTCCCTATAGTTAACCCTAACCTCACCCATCGCTCAGGGTGTATATATATCACATAGTATTTTCCTTTCTGCCTTGGAGCTGACATTATTCTCGAGAGATTGTCTGATGAACTGAACGTGTTGGGAATAGTATCAATATTGGACAGCTCCCGTTATGTTAAATGAATAATGGAGAGTAGGGGTCGAAATGGTGCATAATGGAGTGAGGTTGTCGAAATAATGGCCAGCAGATTGGATTGTGGTCGATGTTGTGTTGCAAGATGAGGTATATTTGATGAAACTGTAATTATATTGAAAGTGTGTGTGTGTGTGTGTGTGTGTGTATTGTGTGTGTGTGTGTGTGTGTGTGTATTGTGTGTGTATGTATGTGTGTGTGTGTAAATAATCTCCTAATGCCTAATATCCTTGTTTATAATCCTTGTTTTTTTGTTTATTATTTTAGCGTTCATTGATTGGCCTTCCATGTGTGTGTGTGCATTTATTTTAACCCAGCAGATGACTTCAGTGTTTTCTTCCCTTTGTGTGTGCCAGAGAGAAATTTCGTGTAATGCCTTTGTTTGTGAGTGAGTGAGCGAGTGAGTGTGTGTGTGGGTGAGAAGGGAGACTGGCTGGGGGATTGGAGTGGAGTGGGGTTAGAGTGGGGTACGATGGGGGGTTTGGAAGTAGGGGGGAGTGGGGTACGATGGGGGTTTGGGAGTAGGAGGGGGGGTTCCGTTTCCTCAGCACCCCGGAGATCCCCTGGAATTGGCTCCTTAATACCCCTCTTCAACTTCACCCGAGAACCCCCATCAAGTGCTCTACCCCATCCCACCCCCCACTCCCCCCTCTCTCTCTCTCTCTCTCTCTCTCTCTGTAATGGTAGTAATATCTCGACGTGAACTAAAAGCATGCAAAGAACACACAGTAAGAGCAAAAAAAAACAAAAAAAAACATGGTGATGATGAAGGAATGAGGCCACTTATTCATACAAACACAGAATTAAGGCACACATAACCCCGCCACCACAACAACAACAACCCTAACCAACCAACCAACCACGCAGGTACGTACAACACAGAACCAATCACATAGTCACAACAAACACAAACAACTCCTGAGGCAACACATGACAAGACCCACCAACCTCACACATAGCATCTACGCAGGCCACGATATTTACCAGCCATGCACACAGCCACAACCACAACCCCAACAACTACACTACACTACACTACTCGACACGGAATACATAAAACCTCAAAGTTATTTCCTAAAACACATCAGCAGCAACGCACCGCAAACCATAACTGTAAAACATAAGCGGTGTAATATGTTTTGTTACGAAATTCTCCTGCCTGCCGCGTTAAGCAACACAACAGGTAAGTGTAGCTTTTAAAACCAGTTTATGGAAGCACTCCCCACGGCCCGCAACACCATTCACACCAACACCAACACTGCCACTCTCCGCTATACAACTTTGGGATTTTGCTGTTGGTTTCTCTCTGGCGGCGGGTACACTGAATATAATATTTTTTTTTTTTTTTAATTTACAGTATAGTATAATATATACGCTATTCTGTTGCATAAAAAAATACTCATGTTATGATTATGTATTGGAAAATGACTATCATCACGACTTAAATTTAGCACTCCAAAATTTTACAGGGATGGTTAAAATTGTGAATAAACGAGATTTCTGACTATCTATTTTTCTCATAAAGATCAGGCTGAACATTACAGGAGTAGTCAGACAGAGCTAACCAAACACAGACACATTTGGGCGTCAAACATGAGTGCTTTGGAATAGAAAGAAAAAGTATACTCTATAAAAAGTGTTAAGAGATATACCGAAAGCTTATTTTAAAGGATCATTTTCATTGCTATGCTCATTTCGCAGGATTCGGGCATCGGAACACATCCTACTGACAAACTAGTGAACACAATTATCCTGAATAAGGATTAAGGGGAGAAATACAGAGTTGGTAAATCTGGAGCAACTGATTTCTCCAAACAACTCCATGCATCAGATAAACATCATTTTTCTTATTCTGATATTGTTTCTTGTCATACTTTGGAGGAATCAAAAAACTTCAGTGCACCATAAGTGTAATTATTAAGGAAAGGTGGAGGCTACTTGAAGATGATAGCATTGATGATACATTGATATATAATTGATGATAAATTGATAAATGATGAACTGATGAATGACTGTTTAAAATGACAATTGATAATTAATAACAACAGCAATAGCAACAATAAAAATAACAACAAAGAACACAACCCAACACAACACAACACAACCCATCCCATCCCCTGAGCAGAATTATGCGTCATGAGAAAAATAATGTGAATATTGTGATAAAGTTAAATATCCCGCCGCGGCCCTGGCTTTGAGGGAGTCGCATCAAAGGCATCGCCACGCTAATGACTTCGCATCTAATACATTTTTTTTTTTTTCAAGTTGATTTTTTTTTTTATTATTATTATCTTTTTTGGGTGGGGTTGGGGGTTGGGTGGGAGTCTGCTTTATAACCCATCCCGAATGAAAGTCAAAATATTTCTGAGCAGCAAATATAGCCATGACTGGCCTAATACTTTCAGAATATAGTTATGTTGTCAAAATATTATTGACTTCACAATTTTTATAATACCAATAGATAAATACAATGGCATCCTCTAATTGGACACTCTTTCTATGCATAGTTATTATTTTGGTTCATTCCCTGTATCAATAAACTCTTGGTTGTGAGAATTCATAATATGTCTTTGACCAAGTGTATGTATGTGTTTAAATATAAAAATGGGAAAGCTCTGTATATTTCCCAACCAATAAAATGCTGCTTATAATACTACGTGTCTTACTGTGTAATTTATTAAGGGGGTAGTATACTGCTGGTATAATCTGAAGCAACTGACTCCTCCAAACTATTCCAAGCAACAGGCCACCATTATTTTTGCTCATCTGATTCTGTTTCCTGACATACTTTGGAGGAATCAAGGTGCTCCAATATACCAAATACGTACTATCCCCTTAAATCTAAGTTTTGTTTGGCGTTTCAATGTGGCTGGGAAAGTCGTTTTGGTGTTAATGTGAGCAAGAAATAAAAGACTATAAAATCATCAATATCTATGTTATTTAAATAATAATGATGAGAAGTGTAGTGGCAAAGCAGACAAAATTGTAATCATAGTATTAGAGATTAACATATATGCATAATGATCACAGAAATAATGAGGTACTGTGTATGAGGGGATCAAATCAAATCATAGAGGTGAGTAATGAAGGTAAAGGATTCAAACGAGGATTGCCGTAAAACCAATAATTATCATCTATATAATTATCTGGTGACTGGTTGTTGATGGACGAGGTACTGCAGCTGTCAATTGAAGGTCTCGTACCATATCATACGTTCCCTGCTGCTCTGGTAATGGTGAGGATAATAATGTAATATGTTAATAGTGTCGGATGGATATAGAATTGATATTAGGGAAACCTCAGTATGTCATTTTTACGTGTGTGTATGTGTGTTAATCTTATAGTCATGCATTATACACACACACACACACACACACACACACACACACACACACACACACACACACACACACACACACACACACACACACACTTACACTTACACACACACACACACACACACACACACACACACATCAATAGAGCTTTATTTTTTTTTATTTTTTTTTTTGTTAGTATAGCTAGATGAGTCAGGTCTAGGCTATACTGGTGTCGACATTAACACTGATGACATTTGTCTTCTGTTTTTGTTGGTACTGCCGTAGAGCCTCGGGGATTGTGTAATTTGTGTTGGTAAGGCCACGCTGATGAAAAAGAAAAGAAAAAAAAAGAAATGGGTGTGACCTTGTAGAGCAGAATAAAGGGACACTTGTTGACATACACACTCTTTCTTATCCTTTGTCATATTTCTGTTGTTGTTTTTCTCAATAGTAAAATATATTAAAAATTAGTATATCCTTGGTCATATATCTGTTTGTTTGTTTTTCAAAGTAATAAAATAAAACAATGATTTGTATTTAATGAATAGTATATAATTTGTATATATAGTTAATAGTATATAATTATCTCAGTTAACAAAATCGTTCTAATGTGAAAATCCTAAGCCTGAGAATGAAAATTTGTTGACACTGATTGCTCCATTCTATAATACGAAAAAAAAAAAATCTGTTCAAAACTTGTGTTCCATTTTCCTCTATCTATCTGTCTCGATTTTTATCTATATATTTATATCTATGTCTATTTCTATCTATATCTTTCTATCTATCTCTATCTGTCTCTATTTCTATCTATCTTTTATCTGTCTATCTATCTATCTATCTATTTCTATCTATCTAAGCATAAGAGGCCAGCGGAACACAAGTTTTGAACAGACAATACTTGTAGGCAGATTTATAACGATACACCAGATTTATTTTACACCAATAATGCGGGAATTGAACCTGAAATCTCTCACTTGCTAGGCTAGCATGATAACCATTATACTACCAGTACCCCCCACCCCCACCCCCACCCCTCACCCCACACCCCTCATAAGAGCCACACGCTACTGACCTCCTACAGACCCGAGGGTGAGAGGAAAAAATAAATCAGTATTTCTGTGATATTGATGTATTCTGTAATTCTAATCCTTTAATGGAGTTTTGAAGTGCAAATTTTATGCATGCGAAAGGAAATGTAATCCGACTTGCGCTGCTGAATGTATGGATACGCTGACATGTTTGTGCATATATATAACAGATATATAAAAATGTATATTGGTTTAGGACGTATGCATATATATTATACTGTATATAGGTCCGCTGCAGCAGTGACCTCGACCTTGTTTATATGTATGTACTCGTCGTGGCCACAGTTCAAGTTGATACATTATACAGTCTATAAACACTCTTAAATCTCATCCTCTCTAAATCGTGAACTTTGGTTGTTAGGACGCCTTTCACGTGTGGCCTTTTAGTCTCGTTATTTGCTCCCTCTATATAATTATACAGGTGTTGAATAAAAAAAACTATTGTTAGAAATACTGTATAATATTGTAGTGAAAGCTGTGGCCACCAGGACTAGCTTCAACATTCAGTCACAGAGGTTTAGTGGCACTTACTGGAAGACGTGTAACCCATGAGGAAGTTTTTAACAAGCTTCTTTTCTCCTTTGCTATATAATAACAGAGTAGCATCAGAACTCTTTATTTTCTTTATCTATATTATATTTGTCTCACACATAGAAATAGTCTGAGGAACACATATATTCTTAGTGAGGACTAGAATAATTATGTGAAATGGTATTGGCAAAGTCTTTTTCTTCACACATACACGTATACTGACTGTCTAATTAACGCTTATTAGTATTAGAGAGGATAATGTCGAAAGGCTATCGGAAGTTACTTTTAATTACTAATCCATGAAATTTTAAATAATAAGGAAATCCTTTTATCAGACAGGAAAGAAGAGCTACGAGTCTGTCTGTCCATTTACTTTAAAATTACAGTAATGAAAAATTTACACTATACCCAAGTAAACCATGGAGTGCATTTACTGAATATTATTGTGTTACTCAGTTTAGTTGTCCTCTGATTATTTATACTTTTCTCAGTTTCTTCATTATTCTCTCTGTGTTGTTCCTTAGTTTATTTACTCTACACTTATATATATTTTCCTAGCTTCTTCATTATTCTCTCTGTGTTGTTCCTTAGTTTGTTAATTTTGCTCTTCACTTATTAATATTTTCACAGTTTCTTCATTATTCTCTCTGTGTTGTTCCTCGGTTCATATGGTTGGCTGCATCAACTTTTCATTACATTAATTAGCGGGTTGCATATAGTTTTCTTTACTTTACTTTGATATTTTTCCATTGTGTTCGTTCATTTTCCTTTCCTTTCATGTCTGTGTTGTAGGATCCCTCAGCATATTAATTAAGCCATTCGATATAATGACACTCAAATTAACACAAACTTCATCCAGAACTCTAAAGAAGTAGAATATATATAATAATTTATATATTTTGTTTTCAATGTAACAAATAAAATAATAAACAATGCTTATTAATTAATGATGTCGCTTCCATTGCTCTAGTATATAGGGGTCAATGTTATCGATATGTTTATGATGGTACAGTCGGCGGCAAAAGTCCTGTCGCCTCACTTGCTCCACCGAGGCACGCGATGTTCATAGACTCGATATTATTAGGTGTAGAAAACATGCGTATTTCTCGAGTCCATGAACATTGCCTGTCTCGAAGAAGCAAGTGAGGCGACAGAACTTTTGCCGCCGACTGTACATGTATCAGATTATAATTCCTGTAAAAAAAATAGAAACTGAACACAAAACATAGGTCAGTTTCGTGTTTCCCACTAAAGCTACGTTTGTTTGCTAAAAGGTATAATTATAGAAGCGATATTTCTATCCACAGTCATAATTGAATAGACAGTAGGATTTTTTTCTCGCGCTTTTGACTGACTGCATTATTTTCTTTTTATTCCTTTCTTAGGTGACCTCTTCGATGACTCTCCTCGCCTTCTCCTAACATGTGTTCGTTCTTTTCGTGTCTGTTGTTACATTTATACACTTGCTCTTCTTTAACTTTGTTTATTTTTTTGTATACCCTCTCACTATTTTCTTTCTTTTTTCCCTCTCTCTCTTTGATCCCATTTTTTGTCATGCACAGTAAAACTTTCCCCAGGTTCTTTGATGTTTCTTTCGTGTATTCAGTTATATCAGGTTTTTTGTTCTACCCACACAGTCTATTCCCTTGTCTTCCTTCGCTTTTTACATATTTTAAACAGTCTCTTGTCCTCGGTAACAATTATTGACCCCCTTTTTTATTGAAGCATTATTTTAGACGATTATTTTATTATGAGAAATGTATTCTTAATGTATGTACACCAATTACCAATTATTTCCGACTTTTCAATAACCCTTAGTCCTGTAGAGAAGATACTGGGCATTGTAATCTCCTGCCTAAAAAATAATATCTCCATGGAAGGTAATGTAATAAAATAGTGTGGCCTTGTAACAATATAAATGCTCAGTAACAATGTAAATTCTCAGTAAGTGTTCATGGAAAGAAAATCCTTCACCATACAGTATTACAAGAGCTCGTTTAGTGATCGAGATTAATCGTCGACAGTCTTCTTTCAGGTACTGTATATCTCGGTGAAATGATCCTTTTATGCAACCTCCTTTATTTTTGGCGAAGAGGAGGCCTTACTCGGCTTTATAGGGATTTTCCAGTAATTATAAAGTATGTTGAGAGCTTGACTGCATAAATTTGCCTTAGTAGAACCACAGCCAATATCCTTTCGTGGTTAAACTTTTTTTTTTTTTATTAATTATTATTGATGATGCTTACGTTATTTATCAGCCAATTATTTTTTATAGTTACTTGTTTAACAATTTTATGATCTGCTCCAGCTGACATATAAATACAGTTATATGATTATTTAGATTCCGAGTAAGTATTAGTAGGTCAATAAGTGAGCACATTTTTGCTCGTATAAACTAACCAGCATTTAACTAGTACCGAAGCAATAGGATTCATTCACCGACTGAACACATTTCATTATACAGTATGGTCAGTGAACGAATGATACTCCTTCGATACCAGGTCAATTCTGGTTGTTCGAGAGAGGTTCAAAGCTTTAAGGGGGAAATTTTGCGTTGGTAAATCTGGAGCAACTGAATCCTCCAAACTATTCCAAGCAACAGAACACCATTACTTTGGCTCTCCTGGTCCTGTTTCCTAGCATACTTTGGTAGAATCAAGGCACTCCAATGTAACAAAAAAGAATTACCACCTTTAATCTATCGTGTAGGAAGGAGGTGCCTGGCCTACGTACTTTACCACCTTCCCGAGCTGAGCTGTGTACAAATATAAATATGTTCATTCTATCAGCCAGCCACACTATGACTGAATTCCCTGCCAATGAGATGGCTTCAAAAAATGATCAGAAACTATAGCTATTGGTCTGTACAATAATAGTTCATAAGATTCACTCAAATGGCTCGCTATTATTCACCAGGTTGCAGGACTTTTGACCATGACTTTACATACGACATAACACAGTCTGCCGTCTATTCTCTGTTTAGTCGTTTTAACCACAGATGCTCCAGATATATTATGACATGTTGAGGGAACGAACGGTTATGCTCATTATACATATCATACGTTTGGCAGCCTTGTATTGACGAGTGTGAGGGTCTGATGCTGTATGGAGTCTTGGAGATCCGAGTTATCACAGAGGCACCATAATATTATATAATAGTCTATTTCATTGTGCAGGTTTATATTATATGTTTTTAAGAACTACATGGTGATGAGGTAACAAACACGTTCCTCATAATTAAAATGAACAATCCTACTTTATTTCCTTTGATAACATGACTTTGTGATCTACATGAATATACCAATAATATCGTTTTCTGTAATGCCCGTGAGTCCATTTTTTGTGTTTGATGCTCCCTATTCACGGCTGATGATGGAGATTGTTTCGCAAGTTCTGTATGTGAGAACATTTTAAGAGGATTTTGAAATGAGAAATTAAATTGACGAATGATGTTCTCGACAACCATTCATTAAGTTTCATTCTCATTTCCTCTTACAAACATGGAAATACACTCTTTTTACCTGTAAATAAATAGGTAAATTGGCAACAGTGTATGCAGCCTGTGTATGGGTGAGTTGCACTTCCTTCTTCATCATTTTCATCTGTCAGACAACCAGACACCTGACATCTCACTGATGTTGCTCGTATCTCCGCCATTTTACCGTCCGGGATGAGAGTGTGAACATGGGGTTGTGTTAAATAGAGTGTGGGTCTGGCTCTCGTGGTCACCCAGCGCCTTATATCCATCGCCTTATATCCATCCATCAATCAATCTCGTCGTCACCCAGCGCCTTATATCCATCCATCAATCAATCTCGTCGTCACCCAGCATTGTGTTGTGTTATATAGAGTGTGTGGCTGGCTGTCGTGGTCACTCAGCGCCTTATATCCATCCATCAATCAATCTCGTGGTCATCCAGCTTCGTGTTGTGTTATACAGAGTGTGGGTCTGGCTCTCATATGGTCACCCAGCATCGTTATTCTTCTATACAATGTGGAGTTGTAACCAGGAAGAGAATAGGATCCTGGAGATGGTACAAACTAGAAGATTTAAGGTATGTATAGACTTGTTAAACGTTGATATATACGTAATGGTTAGGATGCAATGCCAATAGTAGGTTCATTTCCATCAATATAACCATACTAGACACATTGACAAGGAGTAAAGCAAATTAAATGTTTTGTTCACATATACACATTCAAGAAATTATTATCATTCCCTCATAAAGACTTACACAGCATCAGAAAATGGTGAATAGGTAAAAACTTTCTTAACCCACTTACCCTCATAAAAAAAGAACACACACACACACATGTAATACCCAATAATAACCCAGGAAATACATCAGGAAATACATCATCGCCATGTTATTTATCATTACTGTTAATGTATTTGTGTCGTAAGTGAGTTTTTACAAGCAAGTAGCCATTACATCCAACTTTATTCAGTCTAATGTATCTATTTGTGTGTATGAGTGTGGTTTTATGCAGTAATCGTTTGTTGCTTTTGTAAATAACATGTCCTGTTTGTAGCATCATAAACCTATGCAGAGTTTGCACCGAAAATTACGCATGCTTGCAGTTCTAGGCTATATTTGGGTGACGTGATAAAATGCCTGTTAGCTCGCTGAAAATATTGTGTCGCATGAAGTGATATATAAAATATAAAGGCTTATAAAGCCTAAATATGCGTATACAAAACGGACGTAGTAGTATGAGAGGAAAAACGTAATAACAACGGTAATTCTTAGCTGCTTTAGCTGTACCCAAGGTTTATATCTTTAAACCTTGGCTGTACCGACACTAGGACCTGAGTCACCTGACCAACGAACATGGGCGCATTTGGTATGTGAAGCAAGAGTTTCAAATCCAAGCTAATCTCTTTCCTCTTCATCTGATTCAACTTTTAGGCTACTTTTCCTTCTTGCTTTTTGTCAATTGGCCTAGCCAGTTTTTTCGGCCTTATATCATCACGTCAACTCTAATGATATTTCACATCAGCATGAAGCAATTTCGAAAATTTTAAACTGATCCGGTGTGTTACGAAAGCGTGGATCCGAATGATACAAACGCGTCGTGTTCTCCTGTACTGCTTTTGATATCATTGACATCTTATTAGACTTGCCGATTTATTTTTAAGTGGTGACAAAAAACTGCATTCACCATAATACTGTACAACCATTTCATGGAACAATGAGTATTCATCATGTGTCCTTAAGGTGTGGGAGTTGCGGTGTGTGTGTGTGTGTGTGTGTGTGTGTAGAGGTGGGTACTCCCTTCCTTTGTGACTAGGAATTATTCGATCCTGCCTGCCAAGTTTACGAGATATTGCTGGTGACATATTAGGAGTATATACTCCTAATTTTTAAATAGGTTATAGCCTGAAGCTTTCCAAGTATTCTACATCTAAGAAAGACATATCCTTTATATTCGGATGTTCTGTATGAAACTGCTCATTCAAATGAACATTAAAGGATTCAGCGAAATTATTGGTACAGCTGGCCACACTCTCGCGATGCCCACCCAGCGTTGTCAACGTTGGATGAGATATTATTTAACCCCGAAACACTTGTAGTGAGCTCTGCTCGCTCGAACCATTCATTGTGGGAGGGAGAAGTAAGGAGGGATTTGAGGAGAGTATAGAAGGGGGGGAGGGGTGCCTGTACAAGAGAGGTGAGAAATTATTCTTGGTAAGAAGAATGGAATTTAAGAAAAAGTAGGAAAATACACCCGGTTATCAATTATTTATATATCCTGACATTCGTGCCAATTATTAACATCGTTCGAAGCTAGATAATTTTTTTTTAGTATGATGTAACACCCGTGTTTCAATCAATACAGAGTACAATATCCGTCTTTCTAGGTATATTGATTTTGCTGTACATCTGACATCACCGGATTCCAGCTTTGTTTATGAGGTTGTGTTCTAATGATCGTGGACTTGACGGTCATGTGTGCCCCGCGGGTGGTGTCATTCTAGCTGTTTGTCATGATTATGCTCCAATTGTCCTGGAAAAATGAGCAGTCACTGTCCTGTCTGTTCCAAGTGTGCTTGTATCACCTTTACATTAAATTCATGTTACATGGCCAAGAAATATATCCGCCCTTCAGTACAATGTCCACTCTGCATAATTTATATACTGTAGGCTATCCGTCGTACATCAAACTGTTCTTACCTTTGTTGGTCTCATAGACAGTAAAATCCATCGTAAAATACTACAGGCAGTTAAAGCACGGAGACCACTATACACTCCACCGCTCCACGGACACGGCAGACTGACTGACTGACATGTCTAATTGTCAATGTGGCTGAATGACATGATCAGGCCAAGCCAAGGTCGTCTCGAGACTTTGGTCAAACTTGGTTTGTTTACCCACTAATAAGACATGTAGGAAGGTAATTCAACCATCGCGCCGCCCTTATAATTTTGTTGCGCTTTTCGAACGTGGTCTCGATTTTGTATCCGGACTTTCTTAACCCCACCCCACCCCACCCGACCCGACCCCACCCCACCCCCAGTTACTGTTCGCACGCCTGGTCCACCTCCAACATAGACTTCAATTTCATTCTCTCTATGAGGATAAAAGAAACCAAGGTGAAAGAAACTAGTGTTCGTGATAGTACGTGTGTGTGTGTGTGCCTGTATGATTTAAGCTGTACATTTAAACTGATTTAATTGTGTGGGAAAATAAGCGGACTTTCATTTTGTTTCACCTAGTTTTAAAATAGAGTAGTGTTACAGTTTCATTTACCAGGGGACGTGTTTAAGTCAGCTGTCCAGGGTTCCAGCCGCTCTATCTCTCGCTGTGCATCCATCAGCTGCCGCGGGCTATTAAAATGGTAATGGTGAAGGCAGAATGAGAGTGAAAATAGCCTTACTGGCGGTGGGGATTTCCTCTCTCTCACGCACACATGTCACGTGCAATTGGATAACGTCTGAGTTTGGTTACCTTTCTCTCTCTCTTTTTCTACTCCACCCTCTTCACTTTTCCATTCCATCTTTTCTACTGCACCACCATTTTTTAATTCCACTTTACCCTTTTCACTTTTCCATCCACACACCTTCCCCACCTCTCCACCTTCTCAACCATCTTTAAATTTCTAGTCAACCCTTTTCGCTTCAACCTCCCACTCCACGTTCCTCAAATCCATCCCTCTCACTTGAGATAGGATCCCCCACCGAAGTATCCAAAACACCACTGAGTCACTTACAGTCCCTTTAGATCCACTTTGACCACTGTTGGAGCTTCTTTGAGCTTTATTGAGCTTCGTGGGGGGGAGGGAGGGAGGGAGGGAGGAAGGCGATATGAGAGAGGGAGGTAGGCTGGAGGAAGAGAGTAAGGAGTTATATGAAGGAAAGTATAATGTTGACGAGAGTTGGAGAATGAAGGAGCAAGGACGATGGTAGGAGACGACGTATGAGGGAAGTAGGGAAGGAGGGAATATGAAGTGAGGTGAAATAAAGGGGATGTAAGGGCTAAAAGGAAATATAAATGGACAAAGAATGTGATATGGGGAAATGAAATAAGTGAACACACTTTAAGAATGAGAAGGTGAGATAATTAAGGTGAAACGAGAAGGTCTGAATGAATGGAGAATATAGGTTAAGAGGGTAATATATTTTGTGCTTCTTTAGTACGCTTTGATTTCTTCAGAGTACGCCAGGAAACAGGACCAGATTAACGAGAATAGGGGTGGACTGTTGCTTGGAATAACTCGGAGGAAATATTTGCTCCAGATTTACCAACAATGTACTAACTATCCTTTGAAATGAGGTTGGGAAAGGAGGTGTCAGGGTGAAGGATAGAGTGGGAAGAAAATTGCACAGTGGAAAAGTTCAGTGAAGAAAGTGAGCGTGGGAAGAGAGAGAGAGAGAGAGAGAGAGAGAGAGAGAGAGAGAGAGAGAGAGAGAGAGAGAGAGAGAGAGAGAGAGAGAGAGAAAGTGAGGGTAAGAAGGAGTGTCGTGGGGAGGAGAAATAAGTTTGTGTGAGGAGGAGAGAGCAGAGAGGAGTTAAGAGAGAGAGATAAGGTGTTGGAGAGAAGGTATAGGAATGAGTAAGGGAAGAAGATGCAAAGGAGGAGTGAAACATGAGGAATGCAAAGAAGGAGTGAAACATGAGGAATGCAAAGAAGGAGTGAAACATGAGGAATGCAAAGAAGGAGTGAAACATGAGGAATGCAAAGAAGGAGTGAAACATGAGGAATGCAAAGAAGGAGTGAAACATGAGGAATGCACTGGGGGAATGTGTTTGGGGGAAAAAGTGGGTGAGTGATAGAGGTTGTACGAATTGTGTGAACAGGACAAGGTATAGGACAGAGGTGTGTGTGTGGGGGGGGGGGGGGGGGGGTTCACTGGCCAGCTTCCCTCCTCCCATTAAAATCTTTCGCTTGAGGAGTCAAGACGTGGCCCCCCATCCCCAAGACCCCCAACCCTATATTCCCCACTCCCATCTCCTCTCATGTCCCCCCCTTAACGGGTACCGCCTTGCCAAGGTGGGGGGGGGCTTGTGTGTCTCTGAGACCTGGCGAGCTAGACTAGAGGGGGCTCCGGCCCCTGCTCTGCCCCGATATCGGGGAGAGAGGGCTTCCCATGCTAGGAAGGTCGCCAGTGAGAGACCAGACTAAATAGTTCCCATCTTTCAGTTCTTCAACTATCCTATTTTTCATTTTATTTCCTTCCTGCTTGAGAGAGAGAGAGAGAGAGAGAGAGAGAGAGAGAGAGAGAGAGAGAGAGAGAGAGAGAGAGAGAGAGAGAGAGAGAGAGAGAGAGAGAAGAGTTAGTGGATAGAATACCTTTTTTTTCTTGTTTACTCACCTTACGCCTCATTTTATTTCTCTCTATTATAATATATCCTATTCCTCGCGCCTCCATTCTTCTTATACATATATTAGGCACTATCTCCATTTTTCTGCATAATTCTGGCTTCACTCGGCTGCCCTCATCTCCCTCTTTACCCTTCTGCATATCTCATTCCCACTCCCACCATCCTCCTTCATCCTCCCCCATCCTCCTCCTTCCCCTTCCTTCCCCCTCCTTCCTCCTCCCTCCTTCCTCTTCCCCCATCCTTCCTCTTCCCCCATCCTCCTCCTTCCCCTTCCTTCCCCATCCTCCTCCTTCCCCTTCTTTCCCCCTCCCCCATCCTCCTGGAGTGGAGCAGGAATAACCGGCCGCACCACCATACACCCACACCAGTGTTTGAAGAGCGGGAAACACACGTTAGTGACCAACATTATGACCAAGCCAATAGATATATACAGATCAATAATAACAGGAATTATGAGAACAAGAAAAGAGGTTGCTATAATTGTGGCGAATTCAATCATGTGCAAATCAACTGTAGATTCGATCACAAACTCTTGTGTGGTAACTGTAAACGTCTTGGTCACAAGAGCCGTCTGTGTCAATATTACAGTACATAGGATGATGGCGAGGAAGTACACGCCGTTGTGATCAACGAAGGAAATTATCTAAGAGTTGAACATATAAATGCTCAGTCTGTACTAGGAAACATGGACGAAATAATGCTATTAACGAAAAGCAGAAGTATTGACATACTGTGTGTTAGTGAATCGTGGTTTCTACCGAATCTCCCAGATAACTTAGTTAATATGCCAGGGTATAAGATTTTTAGATGTGACAGTGGAAGAGGAGGAGGTGTTTGCATATATGTTACGGATGTCTTATCATCCCACACGCTATCTCTAGATGTCCCTAAGCCTGCAGGTGTCGAGGATGTATGGGTAACAGTACAATGTCGTAAGTTGCCATCCATTATCATTGGATGTATGTATCGTCACCCCAAAGCTACTGTCGCCACATTTGACTACATACAGGACATTTTCAGAGCAGCTATTGTTAAGAATAAGCCACTTTTCATTCTTGGGGATTTCAATGATAATTTACTCACTAGTGATAACAAAATGACTAATTTAATTAAAAATAATAATCTAACACAAATGATTAATAAACCAACTAGGATTACCCCTACATCCTCGACATTGCTGGATCTTGCCATCACCAATAAACCTGATGCTATACACACTTGTGATGTTGTACTGCAAGAAATCGCTGACCATGATCTTATTAGCATAACCATAGATGTGAGCAGGCCTAAGAGACAACCTGTTATTAGGACTTTTCGACACCTTGGTCAATATTCAAAGGAAGTTTTCTGTTCGAGACTTCTCCAAAATACACTGAATTTTAATAGAATTATAAATACAGACGATGTAAATACGCAAGTTGATATTTTTACTAATAATTTTATGGAGTGTTTGAATGACTGTGCTCCCTTTGTTACAAAGGAAATTAAAAGGCCGTTTGCACCATGGATGAATGACCACATACGAGAAGCCATTAAGCTTAGAGATGATATTCGTAAAAAACTAAAATGTGACCGACATAATATTACTTTGCTGGAGCAATACAAACGCGAAAAGAAGCGTGTCAGTTCCCTCATTGCTGAAGGCAAAGCTAAATATTATCATAATGAACTTTGGGAAAGTAGAAGCAACATGTCAAAGACTTGGAAAACTATTAGAGAAATTATTCCCAGCTCAAAAAGCAGTCCTAATGATCATATATATGATGCTGACGTTGACAAAGCCAACAAATTTAACACACACTTTGCTAATATTGGCAAGAATACGTATGAGAAAACTCAGGAGATCCTCCATGGTGCAAACGTGTCTAATTTTAGACATGACGATGGAATTTTAGACAATGTAATTTTAGATGGTGACAATGTTTTTAAACCTCAGCCTGTTGACACTGAGACTATTATTTTAACCATAAAAAATTTAAATGAAACCCGATCCGTTGGCACGGATGGCATTCCATTGAGATATATTAAGGATTCCCTGTATGTCGTGGCCTTTTATATAACTTGTATTGTTAATACTTCTATTGTAACGGGTATATTTCCCACAGCCTGGAAACATGCAATTGTAGTTCCCCTCTTCAAAAATGGTGATGTTAATGATACAGGTAATTTCAGACCAATTTCACTATTACCCATTGTCTCAAAAATATTAGAAAAAGTAGTTAGTGTTCAGCTCACACAGTTTCTGGAGTCAAACAGACTATTTTCTAATACACAACACGGTTTTCGACCAAAATTGTCTACAGAAACTGCACTTATCACAATTACAGATAAAATTTATAGTAACATGGACAATAAAAAGGTTTCAATTCTTACTTTATGTGATCTCTCAAAGGCTTTCGATAGTGTTAGTCACGTGATTCTTTTAGATAAATGTACCCAGCTAAACATCGATAACTTTTGGTTCAAGAGCTACCTACATAAAAGATCACAATCTGTACGTCTTAAAAATATACTGTCTGAGAAAGCTGGCGTATGTTATGGGGTCCCACAGGGTTCAATTCTTGGTCCTATTTTGTTTTCCATTTACGTAAATGACCTTGCTAAGAAGACCAATGTATGTTCCCTTGTCCAATATGCTGACGACACCCAGTTCCTTCACGCTGACACTATTGATAACCTTGAGAGTCTTGTCTCTAAAACAGAAGAAACCTTGTGCCATATGAATAAATACTTTCTTTTAAATGGTCTAATGTTAAACTCAAAGAAGACACAATGCATTTTTATTGGTAGTAGGCAATTGGTGTCCCGTATACCCCCAGACACCTTTATTAAGTGTGATGGCGAACACATTTCCCCTAATACACACGTAAAAAATCTAGGTGTTTATTTCGATAGGTATATGCTTTTTGATGTACATATTAGGGAAATGAGCAAGAAAATAATGGGTCTTTTAATGTTTATAAGGAGAATAAGTGACAATTTTAACAAACCAACACGTATCATTATTGTACAAACACTTGTTCTTAGCTTAATAAATTATTGTATATCAATATGGGGCTCTACTAATGTAACACTTATTCAAAGGGTACAAAAATTACAAAATTTTGCAGCCAAAGTAGCCATAGGGAATGCTAAGAAGTATGACCATGTCACTCCAATTATAAAAGAACTACAGTGGATGACAGTCAAAGACAAATTTCATTTTGACAAATGTATGATTGTATATAAGGTTTTAAATGGGTTATATCCGGAATGGTTTTTAAGGTTTTATACTGTCAGAGAACATAGAGGAGGTAGAACAAGACAATTAGATGATTTATATGTACCACGAACGAGAATAGACTCTGGCACCAGGGCCACTACTGTTACTGGACCTATTTTATGGAATGCTTTACCTGATATTATCACCAACTCTGGCACCCTATATAGTTTTAAGTCTACACTCAAAAATAGATTTGTCAACTTAGTGTAATTTTATGTGTTTTCATTTTATTTTTACTACAACTCTTTTATATAATAGTTCTTTTTAATTACATTATTTTATATATTTGTTGTATCTGACTATTCTATGCAATTTTTACTTTTTAGACTCATAATTTTATTTGAATTTTTTATGCAATTTTTAACTTTTAGTCTTTTATCATTTTATTGGACCATTTTACGAATTTTTTATTCTTTAGAACATTAATGAATTTGACTATTTTGACTATTTGACTATTTGACTATTTTATGCAATTTTAACTTATTAGACTTTCATAATTCTATATGATTATTTTATGCATTTTCATTTTCTTATCATAGTAATTCTTTTTAGTGTTACCTTTATTATTATTATATATTTTTTGGATAAGTCTTTTATTCATCATTGTTTTTGTTTATTTTATTATTTGTATTTTTACGTCTTATCAACCCGATTTTGTGATGTGACCATGACTCACCCAGTCTGTGATAATGTATAACTCTATCACTATAAATGTATGAAGAATAACCACCATTGGTGGAAATAAAATTTATTATTATTATTATTATTATTATTATTATCCTTCCCCTCTCCCTCCCTCTACCCCTCCCCATTCCTAATTTTCATCCCCCCTCCCCCATCCTCCTTCCCCTCTCCCTCCCTCTACCCCTCCCCATTCCTAATTCTCATCCCCCCTCCTTCATCCTCCTCCTCCCACTCCCCCCATCCTTCATTCCCCTCCCCACTCTTCCTCCCCGTGTGTGTGTCAAACTGATGTCACCCCCACCACTCCATGACTTCATTATGACCACCACTCGTCCCTCCCTCTCTCTCTCTCTCTCTCTCTCTCTCTCTCTCTCTCTCTCTCTCTCTCTCTCTCTCTCTCCAATTTACTCTTCATATCTTTTCAAGCCATTCTGTCTCTCATTCTCGCACTTTCTTTAACATTCTCTCACACTTATTATGGTATATTTATTCCTCTTTATTCTTATTGTTTTCTTCTTTATTTTTCTTGTTTTTCTCTTCCTTCTTTTGTCTCTACCGTTCCATCACACGTTCTGTTTACTCCTCTTGTTTTCCTCTTTATTTTTCTTGTTTCCTCTTTATTTTTCTTGTTTCCTCTTTATTTTTCTTGTTTTTCTCTTTATTTTTCTTGTTTTTCTCTTTATTTTCTTGTTTTCCTCTTCCTTCAATCGTCTCTTCCTTTCCATCACACGTTCTGGGTCTTTCCTCTCTGGTCCATTTTCCCTCCTTGCTTCTTGACAGTAGGAAATTACAGTTTCTGAGGAGAATAAAGCTGAATGGTCCTTTTCTTTTAATTCATTCATTTCATAATATAAGGTTTTAACTCTGTACTGAGCGTCACTACAGTATTGCTCAGGTCACCGTCCGGGCTGCACGGGTTAGGTTGTCAACTTTATAATTCTCCTGAGACACAGTAATTTCCTGCTTTCAATAGGTAAGAAGTTGGGGTACATGTTTCTATATAAGACTTTACTGCAATGTGATATTTGTTTGTGTTCTGGATTAGCCGTTCTCATTTTGGCGAGCATTTCTTTATATCAAAATTCTTAGCTATGAGTTTCTACTGTATATACTGTACACAACTGACCATTAGAGTTGTAAGTCCTTTTTGGTACTTTAGAGTGCCTTGATTCTTCCAAAGTATGCTAGGAAACAGGACCAGAATAGCAAGATTAATGGTGTTCTGTTGCTGGGAATAGTTTGGAGGATTCGGTTGCTCCAGAATTACCAACACAAAGCATACCCCATTAAGACTACATCAAAATAATCAAAGTTGTAATATTATGGTCTGTGCTGGACAATTACCAAGGGAGCCGGTTGTTAATTTCGTTCATTCTTATGTTCTACCTTCATCTTAATCACTACCTTTGTGTGCTACCTTTCCCTTTCAGCCACTCCACCAACTACTGTACTCCTCACCCAATCACCCTCTTTTCATTTCTAGACTCATTCCTTTACCCTCAGGCCACATTCACACTTTTCCTCTCTTCTTCATCCACTTTCATTCTCTCTCTGTACTCTTTACTCTCTCTCTCCTGTTTACTTTCCCTTTCTGCACTCTTTACCCTCTCTCTTCTCTTTTATTTCCTTTCCTTTCTGTACTTTTAACCCTCTCTCTCTCTTTATTTTCCCTTTCTGCACACTTTACCCCCTTTCTCCTCTTTATTTTCCCTTCTTTTCCTTTTTCCTTTTTCCTTAACCTTTCTTCCTCCCTTTTCCTGTGTTTTTGCTTGTCGTTCCACCTTCCATTTTTCTCCCACCTCTTCCATCTCCCATCTTCGCTCCTGACTGTTATCCCTTATCTTACCTTCATCATCCTTTCCACTTCATCACTGTTTCCGCCACTCTCATGTCGCTCTTCCCACTCATTCTCCCCAACTAAGTCCCTCTCTTCCATTACCTCCCCGTCTTCTCTTCCTCTTATTTCTCTTTCTCCTCCTCCTCCTCATCTTTCGTCCCTCTCTCATCTCTCCTTCCCTTCCACTCTCATCTCTCTTATCCCATCAGCCACCAACCTCTTCGTCTTCTATTTCTTTTCCACCATTTCTATGCTCGCCCATCCATCCTACCTTTCTCTCCCCTTTATCCTCCTTCTCCTCCTCCTACCACACACTCTATGTTTAATATCCCTCCCACAC
This sequence comes from Petrolisthes manimaculis, assembly GCA_034508575.1. NCBI lineage: Eukaryota > Metazoa > Arthropoda > Malacostraca > Decapoda > Porcellanidae > Petrolisthes > Petrolisthes manimaculis. The sequence continues at coordinate 39,728 of JAWZYT010003693.1, read as the reverse complement.
AATGGGTAGCGCCTCCAAAGAATGGGGTTGTAATCAGTCACAAACTTTTGGGTGAAGGACGGTCGGCGGTGTTGAGGGAGAGGAGGACAAAGCGAGGAGGGAAAAGAGGAGGCATGAAGAAGAGAAGAGAAGGAAGAAGGGAAGAGGAGGCATGAGGAAGAGAAGAGAAGAGAAGGAAGAGGGCAAAAGGAGAGGTGTAGGTGTAATTAGGGTGCATACACACCAAGCGAGTCGCGTCAAGTCGCGTCACATCAAGTCAGTGTACGTCAATTGGTGCGAGTCAAAACACAAAATCTCCGTTCACACCAACAGTGTCAGTCCGAGTCAAGTCATTACTCTGTTTACTCAGTGGTTTGCCAGATTTCAAGAACAATGGACCCATTTTCAGTTGGTGAGGCAGGTAGCTGTTCTGTTTAGGCTTTGTCGTCGTTGTAGATGTAAGATAACCTGAATCTAGATCCATGAACTGAACACCAAAAGGCCAGATTTTGGAAACTTCAGTAATTTATTCCCAGACTTGCTGAACCATCCAGAAAAATTCTACGAATCCTTTAAGATGACTAGTGAAAACTTCAATAAGGTGGTGGAGTTGTCAGGATTTTCCATAAAGAAAAGGAACACTAATTACAGACGTGCTGTTGGAGTTGAAGAAATAACGACAATTTTTTTAAGGTAAGAAGTGTCTTATTGAAAATTCCAACAATGAGTATGTGTGTAGGGCAATAATGAATAAAAGAAACATGGTAATAGTTCATTAATTCCTGTTGGTAAGTGAAGATGTAACTGATAAACAAGAAATTCACCACCGTGGACTCACTGTGACTGACACAAAAATGGGTCTGGCGCCATCGGTGACTCGACGCGACACGACGAGACGTGACTCGACTCGACGCGACGCATCCGGTGTGAACGGCTTTGCCTTACATCCATATGATTTAATGTTAACTGCGGGTGGCGAATAATGACGCATAATGACGTACACTGACTTGATGTGACGCGACTCGACGCGACTCGCTTGGTGTGAATGCACCCTTATTAGTAAAAGGGTTATGAGAACTAGGGAAAGGGGGGAGAGGGGGTCAATTTATATTCTTTTGCTTCGATATTATCTTTCATTCGTCGACCCATACATACCTTCACCACTCGGGATCCCTGTTTTAAATAAGGACCCTGTGATCGTATATGAGACTTGGTGGATCATGATTTCTCCTGACTATGCCACGAAACAAGTTCCTTCCATATAGGTGGTGTTTCGTGGCAATGTTTAAAGGACTCATTAGCCTCCAATTTTTTTTACTACCGGTACATCACGAGGTCCCTTAAGAAGATTGCTGTCCATGTAGAAAAACATACTGCAGATTTCTTGACCATCCATGTAGAATTTTACGATACTCATTGATACCCCTTCCCTGGTTAGGCTAGCTGGCTTCTTCAGTTATCCCCTCCTACCACCACCCTTACCCAGCCTGCCTCGAATCATTCAGTAATATAAAACTTTCACTTAACTTCTTTCCTCAACGACTCTAGTCTTAAATAGCACACCTGAACGACGAACTAATAAGAAAATATCAAGAATCCGATTGTGAAAGCAAGAACTCACTCTGATCCTCCTAAACATTCTCACTCCTCTCATTCACTCCTTCATTCACACTCTCACTCACTCACTCCTTCATTCACACTCTCACTCACTCACTCCCTCTCTCTCTCACTCACTCACTCACTCCCTCACTCACTCCTTCATTCACACACACACACACACACTCACTCACTCCCTGCCCATTAGATTTTCCTCCCCAGCTTTCGTCCCCTGGCACTCTTGTCCTCTGGCACTCTTGTCCTCTGGCACTCTTGTCCTCTGGCACTCTTGTCCTCTGGTACTCTTGTCCTCTGGCACTCTTATCTTCCTCCACCTTGTCCCCCATTGGCACTCCCAGCTAACCTTCGCCCTCAGGCAGTCTCACGCACTAATTAGCATACCAAGAAAAATCCACAGGAGTCTAAGGCAATTAACTAGTGCTTGAGAAGTGTGTGTGTGCGTATGATGCCTGTGTGAGTATGTATGCGTGTGCTTACGTGAAAACTGAGTCAGCTGAACCGGTTTAAAATGAAGAAGACAGTTGGTTTGAAAGTTTTTTATGAATAATTATTGTTAATCTTCCTGTGTAAGTCGAATTATAGTTGCCATATATTACTTCATTTAATTCAGCGTATTTACGTAGCGGTATGTTCTTGATGTGTGTTGTGCAGGATTTATGCTTTGATATTGAGAGAGTTTAAATTAGTTCGAAGTGAAGTATAAAATATGGACTTCGATTACATTAGTACTTATGAGTCTCAAATAGATATAAATTCCATTATTCGTTAATTACGTTCAGCTGAATAGAACGCATTAAGTTATAATATACTTTTGGTACAGTGGAGACTACGGATTCCTGTAATCGTTTAATTGAACTACGAGTAAAATCACAGCAAATCAACCAGTGAAGATGCCCCATGTCTTGAATTCCACACCGACATATTTAGGCAACAAGTTTCAAGAATGAGCCTTGTATTGTATTGTATTAACTTTGAGACTGACGGACGAAGCATCACTCTTATATTCTTGAGTACTGTACCTGTAGATGACCCCTTAAGCATAGCGAATGTACCACTGACTGAGGGAGGCTACAATATTTAAAGCAGAGGAGCCAGACAGGTGTGAGAGTGAGGATATAAGTCTGTAATATGAGATGTTGAATGGCAGGCAGACGTGGTAGTGGGAGGAGGTAACGAGCAGTGTGTGCAGCCATTGTTAGTGCCCAAGGTTACAAGGCCAGGCAGATTTTGTGTGTGTGTAGGTGTATGTGGGTGTGTGTGCATGAGAGAGAGAGAGAGAGAGAGAGAGAGAGAGAGAGAGAGAGAGAGAGAGAGAGAGAGAGAGAGAGAGAGAGAGAGAGAGAGAGAGAGAGAGAGAGAGAGAGAGTGTGTGAGAGTGATACATACATACATACATACATACATACATATGAATTGACAAGTAGATATTTAGACAGACAATTAGTGTGAACATTGACAGACGCGATGGGAATTAGTGTTATGCAAAATAACTATAAATCTTAATCAGTATTATGTACCGTACTGTCTATTGCTGTAGTCTAAAATCAGTCCCGTCTAACCCCGAAAACCATCCAGCTTCCTCTTGTATGTACATAAACCAGTTGAACTCCATTACCACACACATTTTCCTTCACTACCATAAACAGATTCCTTCTCCACCAACAACAACAAAATTTTTCCATCCATATTCATACCCTTACATTTTCTCCAGCCATATCAACACCACTATCACTACCACCACTATCAATACCTACACCACTACCACTGTCAACACACACACACACACACACACACACACACACACACACACACACACACACACACACACAATGCCTCTACCACCACATGCAGGATCGCTAGGAATGCAGATATGGATGTCAGCACTTCACACACACACACACACACACACCCACACACATACACCCACACACACACACACACACACCCACACACACACACACTATTGATGGGAGCAGCAGTATGAGGCGACACACACATACTCTTCCTCACTGCACACGACACTCATCTAATATATATAATGTCAACACAATTTTTCAAAACTAGTCTTGGAATTCTACTTTCTTTTCTTTGCCCACGGTGTTCTGTGTTGTGTGTGTGTGTGTGTGTTTATATTATTTTTTTTTACATCACATTTATTATTTCCTTTGTGTTTGTATTGTACATTTTATTTTATTTTTTTTCTGTTTATATATTCTAGAGTCTCTTTCTTTGTCAGTATATTGAGTGACAAGCAAGTAATCGATGATAATACAGAAATGCCAGGAATAAAAGAGTTGAAAGATTCATACCATAGCATACCGTATTTCGTCTATATAAATAAGAAGATTTAGTTAGGGTTTTATGGCTATCGACTCATGGTGTTGGTCATTAAGGCAGTCAGTCTTGTTACAGCAACATATCTTCCCCCAGCTTACAAGGTTGCTATCCTTGTTTTTACAGCCGGGTACCTACTTACTGCTATACTCTGTTCAAAACTTGTGTTTCATTTTCCTCTATCTATCTGTCTCTATTTCTATCTATATCTTTATATCTATATCTATTTCTATCTATATCTTTATATCTATCTCTATCTGTTTCTATTTCTATGTATCTCTTATCTGTCTATCTATCTATCTATCTATTTCTATCTATCTAAGCATAAGAGGCCAGCGGAACACAAGTTTTGAACAGACTTATAGGTAAACAGGGACATAGGGGGCTGGGTAAATCCTCTCTATATATACAAAATTGAATTGAGTAAATAAGTACAGTATATTCACTTGATACCTGATTATTTCTTACGTATACAAATTATTATCGACCTGGATCATGATATATATACAAATTATTATCGACCTGGATCATGATATATATAATTTTGTCCTTAAAATATGCGTTATTGTTTGTTAAGAGTTCTGTGTAACTTAATAAAACAATTCAAGTTTAAGTGGAGCAGGATAAAAGATCAGTAAAGTCATTTTTCTCATTCATTCCAATGGCAGTATTTTTTCAACTTTCTGTTAATTAAATTCGCTTTTCTGTTCGTGGTCTCTCCCATTTCACTTTCATTTTATTTGCATGTATTTTGCTACACTGGTATTTTTTTCACACCCGTTCTCACTAAACTCCCCGTTTCCATTCCTATTCAGCACTGGATTAAAAGTCTTCTATTTTGTAGTACAATCATTATTCATGTAATTCCTTTATTCAAAATTTCTAGCATTCAGTAGTATTCATGTCCTTATTTTTTTTTCTTTCAAGCTATATTTTTTTCACCATTTTTATACTCTGTAACCTTCGTATAAATTCCTTTCCGTATCGAGTTTTATATTGTCTCTGAATTTCAGTGGTTTACCTTCGCGGAATGATAGTGTCATATACTGTATATTATCACCTCAAAACATTTGAATTATATAATCAGGAAGTGTATGCTGCTTTATTTATTGTTTATTTGATATTCTTACTTCCTCAAGAGGCGAAGGACTTATTGAACAGAAGGGAATGTGGTTGTATCCATAAAACTGGTTACTTTGCCTTTATATCTTACTATTCGTTTCATACATGCTGTTGATTAAGTCATTGTAATTGGTGAATTGTCGCCATTTATCTTCGAGCTCATTTTAAAGCAGTAGTTAGTACTTATAATTTCCATGAGTACATTCCGAAATTCGAAATCTATACTGTATCTCCACAACTATAATATTTCGCTGACAGGTAAAGAAGTACTGTAAGAACTAAGATACGAACACTGAACACAGGCGTTACTTAATGAATGAAGGTAAATAAATGTAAATCCTAGTATATCAAAGATGTTGAACGATGATCCAGTGTAAATATATTTTCGATGTGTGAATGTCTATTGTTTCCTTGAAGTACGCACACGCATGTTGGACTATTAATGTGTTTTTGAGTAGAAGCTTCTGTAACTTTTAGTTCTCTTGTTGACGGAACTGGGATTTCGTAAGCGAGGAATAAAATATATGTTATTGTGAGGTGTGAGGAGAGGTAGCGTGTTTGTTGTTGTGGAAGGCAGGAGTGTTGATGGACTGAGTTGGTGAGATATAGGGAACAGATTTAAGAAGAAATTGAATGTGATTGAGAGGTACAGTAATGTGGAAATGGAATGGTATTTACCTACATAACTTTAATTTATGGAATAATAAAGAAAACGTTTGATAAAATCATTGGCGCATTTCTATAAAATGATGCGAAATAAAACTGAAAAATAATATATAACGGAAGGAATATGACAATACTCCCAGTTGTCAAATAATATGAAAGTTATTAAGATACATCAACCAAACACACTGCTCTACAGTTGAAGTTATTCATTTTAAAATTAGTTTTATGCAATTTTCACTCAGATGATAAATATTTGTTACTATTTTGTATGTTTTTACTAGAAAGAAATGCTATATGTTGTCTTTATTCGTTGATTACAATAATTATAGGTGGACTACTTGGCTTGCAACTTTTTCTCTATTTGAGATATTGTCCCTGTAGCATTTATTTTTTAGCAAGAATAAACAATATGCTTCATGAAAATGTAGCAAACGTTCAAAATGCAATTAGAAAATTTGATGTATTTTGCACGATGAAAGGAAGGTGTCGGTGTTTATTTGATTGTGGCTGTACAATTGCGGATATATAAATTAGACAAACCTGAAACGCGGCACTTCATTTAGCATAGGGTAGGATGAGACGTTGTGTGTAGAGGCGCCTCCTATTCTACGCTTGAAAAGGGGCCTGATTAAAATATGTTTGTTTCGTATGTCCGCAACTATACATACTTGCAAACGACAGAGCAGGATGGACTAGGAATTATATTTCATCAGTGTACCTCATCCGATCTCATATTGACCATCTAACTTTGTCTATTTTTGCTTACTTGTCTACTGGCTGCCTCTGTCTGTTCCATCTTATTTTTTCTTTGAGAATAGATGAATTTACAATGAATACCCGATAGTACTTGTATGGATATAAAAGCATTGATCTCTTCCTGGTTGAATATATGTATTGACCACTCCAGACCATGGTGTATATTTTCTCTGAACTTGTTTGGAAGGCAACAAGCAATCAGAAGTAAAGTTGGGGAATAAATCATAGCAAAGGCATAATTAGGGAGAGTATGCTGGTATGACTGGGGGAGGAAGGAAGCATAATGGGGGAAGGGTGGGTAGTATGATTATATGATATTAGGACATGTAGGAAGTATAGGAGGAGGAGGAGGAGGAGGAGGAGGAGGTGGAGGTGGAGGTTGGTAATGTCAGTGTAAGAGTAGGACTTGTGTAGGAAGCCTAATTGGGGGAAGGTTATGTAGTATCCTAATTATGGTGTACAGTACTATAGATCTGCCCTGGAGAGCGTACGATAGTTGGCTAGGAATAATATAACATGAGAAAATTTAATTAGTGTACAGAAACAAACATAAATTGATAGATAGACAGACAGATAGACATATATAGACAAATAATGAATAAATGAACATATACAGAAGGAGAGAGACAGAGAGATTGTGGGAAGAGGAATGTGTAAGTGGTGGTGGATGTGGGAGGGGGAGGGGGTGAAGGAGGAGGATGAGGAGGAAGAGGAGGGAAGGAGAACAGAACAAGCCACTCCACATACACACCTCCACCTCTCCAGTTCCATTACGCTGCTCGCTATTGGCTCATACCTTCCCTTTATTAGCCAATCCCAGGCCTCCGTGTGCAGCCCTTTAAGCCCAACCCTCACAATATTCTCGATACACCTACTCACTGCAACTCGTAGGGGGATGGAGATGGAAAGATTGGAGGGATTTGGGGAGTTGGGAGAAGTGCTGAGCGAAGGAAGGAGAATGAAGAGAGATGAATTGAAGTTGGAGGAAGTGCTGAGTGAGTAAAGGAGGGAGGAAGGAGGGGGAAATGAAAGGAGATGAATTGAAGTTGGGGGAAGTGCTGAGTGAGGGAGGGAGGAAGGAGGGGGAAATGGAGGGAGATGAATTGAAGGAGAATTAAAGGCGTATTTGTAGAAGATGGCCAAATGAGGAGAATGGGGAGGAAGGAGAGGAAAGATGGGGTCAGCAGTCGAAGTTAATGAGGGACAAATAAGAAGGGGAGACAAAGTAGGAATTAGGGGATGAGGCTGGTCTGGAGAGGTTGGACAGGGGGAAGGGGATGTTAGGAGCTGTCTAGAAGAAAGTAATACAGGGGAAAGTAAAAAAAATATAAAAAAATGGAAGAACTGGGAGAGATAGAAATAAAATAAAAAGGAATATGGAATTATATTTAGAAGATCTGTAACATCATATTGATTTTATTCAATCATCTGAATACAAACCAGTGTGATTTTTAACATTATTATTGAAGTTGAGGGTCACGCATGTTTCAAAGAGTAACTTCACTTGAAAATTAGAATTACATTACTCCATCAACAGCTGGAGAAGAAGAAAAGAAGAAATGCGGTGAGTTAGGACGAAGAGGAGAGGGGGTGATGAGATGTGGAAAAGAATGGCACAGGTATGAGGGTAAGGGTAAGAAGGAAATGAGAGAGAGAGGGAAAGATGGATAGGAAAGGAGTGAGAGGGAAAGATGGATAGGAAAAGAGTGAGAGGGAGAGATGGATAGGAGGAGAAAGACAAAGAGGGATACGATGGGAAAGAGGGAGAGGTATAGAAGGAAGGAGAAAGATAGGTAGGAAGGGAATGAGAGGGAAAGAAGCAATAAAAAAAATAGATACAATAATCTTTTCAATAGCATTTAAATATTTTCTTGGAGGTGAGTAAAATTACAACATTCGTAATCCTAAAGTGACTATAACACTGATTACTTCCCGCAAAAAAAAAAAAAAAAAAAAAAAAAAAAGAGAAAGTTGAATGACATTACAAACTTGCTATGCACCTGTGACAGACCCATTGCTCCTCCATGCAGGGTGAGTCAGTCAGTATACAGCATTTCCACTGCAAACGTTCTCATTGGCACGTTTGTCGCGAGCCTTCCTTTATGTGGGTCCAGGTTCTCATTGTCATGTTAATTAGCTCTCTTGGTCTCACTCTGTTTGGGAGGCTGAAGTGGAAGTGTGTGTGTGTGTAGGTAGTGGAGTGGAGTGGAGTCATGAGGTGCGTTGTGGTGAGTTTGTACAGCCACAATCAAATATCCACCGACACTTTCCTTCCAACAGGCATGCAAGTAAATCAGTATCATATCGAAATCGAATCATACAATAACACCTTATGTCAACTCAACCCCCTCAATTATTATTATTATGATGTGCTGCAAAATCATACACGTTTTTTTTTTTTATTACCAAGATATTTACTACGATGGAAGGAAAGTGTAAGTGAATATTTGATTGTGGCTGTACGTACGAGGCTTGATGAGTGATGGATGTGATGTGTAGAAGTATTTTGAGTAGGTGTGGGACGTGTATAGCTGTGTATGTGTAGTAGGGACTGTGTGTGTGTGTGTGTGTGTGTGTGTGTGTGTGTGTGTGTGTAAGTTTTCCTATGTATACCTTGTTTTCGTGAAAGGACGGCATAATTGTTAAATATTTGTTTAGAAAATAGTAAATCTCACATATGGGTTGTGAATATTAGTTTTGATATGTCCGAAGGGAATTTTTATAGAGCTTGCCATTTTGTTTAATCAAAATTCCAAAGCCATTCCAATATTTGCATGTATTGGTGCTACTAAAGCGTGTATCGGGAGACTAGTAGCAAATTAAATCCTTTTATTACAGTATCCTCGTTTGTTAGATGAAGCAAACAATTCTATAGAATCAGATAGATGGTCAAACTCTAAGGGATTCTTCGCTTTAGGATATTTTGCTTCACCATTATTTATGGGTGTTGGGGAGGAACTCGGAAGAGCAGCGAAGGCCCTATTAAAATTTCCCTGGTAGTTTTAATAAAGGAAATGGTGTGGAAAATGTTGATGAACAATAGGTCCGGGGTATTGTGTGTGTGTATATATATATATATGTGTGTGTGTGTGTGTGTGTGTGTGTTGTGTGTGTGTGGGGTCAGGAGTGTGCTTTTATTTATTTTTTATTGCGTGGGTATATGTTTGAGGGATTCTGCATGTGAATATAATTGAGGGTGCATGTATATGGTTATATAGTTGTGTACTTGATCGTGTGTGTGTGTGTGTGTGTGT
>JAWZYT010003693.1:0-25000 GCA_034508575.1 Petrolisthes manimaculis | reverse complement strand
GCCTCCACGAGGGGTGGGTTCCAACACAAATGGTCATACATAGTCCACGCTCCACATTATCACTAGGGATTGTTTAACTCGCATCTGGTTGTCAGTAATTAATGGGTTTGCCGGTAGTGGGTTGGTATTTAACATAGTAAAGTTGTCCAGATTCAGATTATTTATTCTTTTTTGCAACAGATTAAGGATAACTCATCATATTTCAGCTAATTTCATTAATTAAACGTAGCAGAGAGGCTTAGTCAACATACTTTCCTATTAAAATTTAACAGATAAATGATAACTCATCATATTTCAGCTAATTTCAATAATGAAGTGTAGTGGAGAGGCTTAGTCAACACACACTCCTATTAAAATATGAATACATCCACTTCGAACAGATTAAATGAATCTCCAAGCTGGCAAGGCCATGATGTGTATTGACTCATCTATAATAATTATTTGTTACAATTTCAACGGGGTAGATAAATGCTCTTGACCGCAGCAGTGTAATAAATTCTGACTCTGGGAACACCAGGATGACATTATCGACTTGATGGCGCGGTGTAACAGAAGGTAAAACTCCAAAACTTTAATGTTTCCTGGAATAGTTTGGAGGAATCAATTACTCCAGATTTACCACCCAAAGCAATGTGCTATATACCCCGTTCATTAATTAACGTGCGAGTCGAACCCTCACCAGTGAAGATGAGAGTGAGGGGAACAACAACATGACCGAGAATCAGTGATCATTTTCTTTACCTCTCTAAGGAAGCAGTAAACTCGACATTGCTTATCACATGTCCCTCTGCGTGAGCTTAATGTACATACATATAAAACGCTGGAGTCGTCTTGATACAAAACTGGATAAATGCATACCAAAAGCTAACAGACTAACTTATTACAGGCGATTTCTTATCTGTTATATTTATCTTCTATCTTATCAATGTACAGGAATATACAGAGTGGAGGTGGTCAGGGTTCGACACCAAGAAGGGAGAATGTAGTATAATAACATGACCGTAGTGTTCATTTTCGTTCATTATAACTCACGACGACAAGATTTCTGTTATTGTTCTCGTGGTCTCTGTTCTTCAGGGTTCAACACCAAGAAGGGAGAATGTGGTATAATAACATGACCGTAGTGTTCATTTTTGTTCATTATAACTCACAACAACAAGATTTCTGTTATTTGTTCTCGTGGTCTCTTTTGTTCTTCACTTCACACACCATACAAGGGCAATTAATGATTATAAGTATTGTTTCAAGGGTTAATTTATTAAAGTTATTCTTTTCTGATAGATGATGTGTGTTAATTTTTTTTAAATACTTCTTCACTTTAATACCGTGACGTACACAATTTATCATCTTTTTAAATTAACTTTTATATTCCTCACTTGCTTTCAAAAATGTCTATATTTATTTACACACACTCAGAGTCGTTTTTTTATCACCACTACGCCAACACATCCATATATTGTTTCCCACTTTTAAGGTACCGTATAAACTTCATTCAACCTTACAGATATCCTCACGAAAACACTCAGACACACACACAGCCATTCCTGCATCATTACCTCCCTCCATGCAGTCAGTCAGTCGTCTTATGCTATCCTCTGTTTTCAATTCCTCGACGAACGGACGCGTGGCAAACGACTTCAAAACTTCTAACATCGTCGCAACAACCCAAAGTCGAGTAAGATCACCCGATGCCAACAGAGTTCACACGAGGCATTCACTATCATCATCATCATCATCATCCCTCTCCTTAATTCTCTTCCTCCATTTATTTTTATGTTTATCTCCTTTTCTCTTCAGTTTCTAATCTTTCTCTTCCTCCTCTTCTTTCTCCTTCCTATTCTTCTTTCTCCATCCTACTCCTCTTTCTCCTTCCTCATTCTTTTTAATCTTACTCTTCCTCCTTTCTATTTCTCTTCTTCCTCCTTTTCCACTTTTGCTTCCTTCTTTATTTGCACTTCCTCGGGGTAGGATCAAAGTCGCATTCTATCAGCGATCAAACCCTTGGGAGGTCCATTACAACTTAGCTGCCTTGCCTGAGCTGCCAGACTTGGACCACGCTGCTCTCGACTTCAGCTGAGAGTTTCTCCAACTTTTTTCTGCCTTGCTCTCTTTTTTTTTATGCAGAAAGTTAGGGCAGATGTTGGAGAAATGCGTTTCAGAGGGAAAGAAAGTAGAGTTAATTTATTTTTCACACGGTCTCGGAAAGTTTTGTCGGACTAATTTGAGTTGGAGAATGAAATAACAATGTTAAATTGGTTACGTACTTTACAACAGGTCCCACTGGAAGAGGTCACGTTGTCCTTCTTGCTTGTCTAGCTTGTGTAGCAGGAGACAAGTCACTACAGAACCTCCGAGAAAAGAATATGTTTAGAATTCGAGGATAAAAGTATTCGCCTGACTTGATCTTGTCGTTACGGTTACCGTATTTTACAGACTCTGTTTGGGCTTTGTCAGGAATACCTTTACTAAGTGTTATTTGTTACCGAATAGTATGGGTGAAGCTGTTTACACAATAACATATGTTTATACTTTCCATAACATCACTACTACACAGTAGTCACAAGAATTATCACCTACGACTGAACTGTTGCTACACAAATGTTTCTCCTTCTTTGGAGCAAAATCCAGGTAAATAGTGTCCTTGTCTTAGACCTTGTATTATATACACATTTTTCTTTGACCAAAGAAAATCCTGGTATTGCACAAAACCATATAATTCTTCTGTTTTAAAACAGCGTAATGTCAGATGCTTCCCTGTTTTCCTTCCACCTCATAAGTGTCACGCGATTATCTGTGACTGGAACTAGTGGAGTCTCGTCTTTCCGTGGGCTCCTCAGGTTGATGATCCACGGTTCCAGACCGCCCTCGCACATTGTTGGCGGTCTGTCGCACAAAGTCGTGAGGGAAGCGAGGGCGAATAACGTCTGAGGAGCTGACACTAGTGATAATAGTGTTGGAAGAGCTGTTGGAGGCATTAATGTTAGATGAGACGATGTCTTTAGCATGTGTACTATTTGAGGTGTTGTTTGTGGTACCGATGTTAGTGTTCTTAGAGTAGATAGCATTTGGGGTACTGTTGGGAATATTAGTGTCGTGCAGTTTAAAAGTACTGATGGGTGTGTTAGTAGAAGGAATATTATTGGAAATAATATTAGTTGATTTAATGTTGGCCGTCACGACTCCTGGGGAATCAGGTGTGTTGTTATGATCCAGAAGGGCATCTCGAGTGGGTCTTACAGCTTCCAGTTTACTGTGTGGATTTGGGAAGTTGATGTATTGATTTGGGCTGCCAGTGCGCTGATTAGTGGGACTACCGTTCTGATTAGGGCTGCTGGAGCGTGGGTTTGAAGCCTCGCCACTGTGGACCAGGCTACTTGTGCGGTGATGCTGATGGGGATGATGATGGTGATGATGATGAGTGTTACTGAAGCTTCCCCGATGGCCGTGGCTTAAGACTTTAGGTGTCTCCAGTGGCTGATTCGGACTGGGCCGCGGACTGGAAAGTTTGGTCTCAAGTGGGTGATTTGAATTCGGTGGCGACGCTGACGAATCACCATGTTTGGGGCACGCAGAATCATAACTGGATCCTCTCGTTGTCTGTTCGTGTTGGTTGTTGTGTCGCATCCCCTGAGTGGCAGCGTTGTCTTTACTTCCAGTTGCCCCTTGCCTGGTGCCGTTCACAGCTTGGGTCGTCGCTCCCTGTTGCTGCTGTTGCTGTTGCTGTTGGTTGTGGACGTTGGACTGGGAGTCAGATCGCGTACGTCCATGAGGCAAGAAGCTCTGTAGAGTCCCACGGAGATGTGGACTGAGAACTTGGCCATCTCCTGAAGTGTAGCCCGTCACAGAGGTTCCGATTAGCAGGTCAACTTTGCCTTGCTCGAGCTCGTGCCGCTGTTGCTGTGGTTCCTCCTGGTAGTGGGCAGAGGAAACACTAAGGCTGTGGGTGTGGGCGGGGGTTTTGGAAGACCGTGGGCGTTGGAGACTGGCGAACTTGGAGGGCATAGGGCGACGTCTCCTTGGGCCAAGTGTTGTGTAGCTTGCAGGAGACCCTGAAGGAGGAAGGAAAGATAGTGTTAGAATAAAAATAATGAGTCATGGTATATTACTTACCATAAATGTCTGCCTCCTTTGCATCATATAAAGAATATATCAGTAGCCGTGGTTATTTATTAAAGAGAGGTGACATGATAGGTTCACTAATGCTTAAAGGGTATGTAACTACTGTATACAAGTGACTGTTCAGAGAGGCAAGGGGTGGTCTGTGTACTCCAAGTCCCTCAGTTACTAATGATGATAATTTTGAAATGGAATATGAAGCAACAAAAAACTTCCCGACTGTTTAATTTCACGCATTTAATGAACACGAGTGTAACTAGTGTTCTCCACATATTTTTCTGCTGGAGACTCTTATTGAAATTTATATATATAACTTGATTCCTTGCCTATCTATGTCGACAGTTAACGAGAAGAGCTTCCTTAACGATGGTTAACGTTTACTTTGAAACATTTCACTGGACATAAGTCTTATCCGTTCTCCGATGAGAATGTCACTATCTTATTTTCTCATTAAGCCACCGCAAAAAAAAAAAAAAAAAACGTACATACACATACTGTATATAGATCCCTGACTGACCACATAGTCGATGCGGATGAGATGAATGTTAGATTGTTTCATCACCACGTGTGAACAGAAAGTTGTATTAATAGTTGATTCAGTGGGGATGGAGGAGTTTACTTTAGAAGGATAAAATCGTATGGAGTCAGTCTTTGTTTGACCTAAATACAAAATGAAAGATCAGAATCTGTCCATGTGTTGATGATATTACAATCTCAAGTTTCATCTTCGCGAGACAAATGTACTGGATTTCAGGATGAGAGAGAGAGAGAGAGAGAGAGAGAGAGAGAGAGAGAGAGAGAGGGAGGGGGGAGAGGTGGGGGGAGGAGAGGGAGGGAGGGGGGGAGGGGGGGAGAGGGGGGAGGAGAGGGGGGGAGGGAGGCTGGCTGACTGTGAACGTGAGAGGCAGAAATCAGAGCTAATGGTGATGGTGAAAGAAAGGACTCTGGATTGAATTTTATGGAGGTCGTGGACGGGTTAGAAATGTGACGATGAGAGTATACGAACTAGGAAACGGAAGAGGAGTAGGCAGAGGTGAGAAAAGAAAGTGAGAAAAACTCGATGAAGGAAGGAAAAATGGATATATAGGGATGTACGAGAGAGAAGAAGAGAGATATGAGATAGATAGAATAAAAATATAAAAATAGTGCTTTGAAAATTGAAAAACGAGTGAGAAAAAAATAACTCACCCACACACACTCAAATGAAAATGTAGGAAAACAGGAAATGGAGATATGAAGTTTAAGACAGTGATAAACTGATGATAAATTAAAGAGCAAGATTATGACTGAGAAATAAGATGAGTAGCAAGACATATTATATTTATTCAATGTAGAAAATATCATACGACTTGTGCTCTGCTGATCCGATGAGGTGGTGTGTGTGTGTGTTTGTTGACACATTTATTACGTTGGTTCATAATAGCATTGTTTTGTGACCTATATAGATTTTAACTTCTTTTATTTGCTGCAGAGAAACTCAATCATATTCGAGTAACATTTTAGTTAGAATGTTATTAAAAAAGGAGAGAGAGAGAGGGATGTAGGGGATATCTGTGTGTGTGTGTGTGTGTGTGAGAGAGAGAGAGAGAGAGAGAGAGAGAGAGAGAAAGAGAAAGAGAAAGAGTAAGAGAAAGAAAAAGAGAGAGAGAGGAAGAGAGAGAGAGAGAGAGAGAGAGAGAGAGAGAGAGAGAGAGAGAGAGAGAGAGGAAGAAAAATAAAATGAGAGATGGAGAGAGGAAGGAAGAGGAAATGCTGCTGTTGAAGGTGGAGGAGGTGAGAGAGAATTAAGAGCTGGAAGAAATTGAGAGGTCGGGGGGAAAGAAATGTTGGCGCATTAGATAGCAGTGACGAAGAAAGAAAGAAAGAAAGAAAGATTAAGGGACAGATAGATACACACACAAATACACAGACAGACACAGACAGACAGACACATACACACAAATAAACAGATAGACACACACAAACAGACAAACAGACAGAGACATACATACATACAAACACACATACAAAGACAAACAGACAGACAGACACACACAAACAAACAAACAGACAGTCAGACACACACAAACAGAAAATCAGTCAGAGACAAACAGACAAAAAAACATACATACATACAAACACACAGACAAAGACCGACACAGACAGCGACAGACAGTCAGACCCACTGTGAGAAGAAGAAGAAAGGCACATACACACACCACAGAGAATAAAAGTGAAAGGATGGAGGAAAAGAGAAAAGTTTTGAGCTAATAGCTGAGGAAGAATCGGAACTTGAGTTGGGGAGAGATTGAAGAAAGTTAAGATATTCTGTAAAAATAAAATATTGATATAAAACTGTAAACCGAGTCTGAGGTCTGTGTGGTCGACCAGTGATTCATTAATTAAGGAAAGAGGAAATTATTAAGTACAAATATATGAAAAAAGTAATAGCACTGATATAGGATAATTGAAAAGAGAATGAAGTCTATGATACCCAAAAGAAAAAAATAATTGTTTCTGAAAATTTCTTACTGAGACTTAGGGAAAAATTGCATGCTTACGATCCCTATAAATAGTAGTCGATATTAATATAGTTACCTTTCCATCACGATTTGTCGCAATTCATATTTAGGCCAATGTACAGTCACGAGCACTGATAAGTATACAGGTGTGGTTGAAGCTTTGAACAGGCCAAATTCTCCAGAGAAATAATTCCAATGGAGATGTTATTGTGCATTTATTTACTGTCACTAGGTATTGGAAACACACCTGAATACTTATTAGTGCTCTTGACTACAATCATACAATATGGATAAAAAAAATAAGCAATACAAATCATTCATTCGTAAGCACAAAGCATTGGCAGAACTCTATCATATTATTATTAAACACATTCCATAAAAAAGTTGTTTGATCTTTGTTGAAACAGCTTTGATGAGCCATGAGTGCAATATCATCCCTGCCTTGACTTGCCTCGTCATAATTCAGAATAATTCACAGCTACAACATTTTGATAATCATTTTTCCCACATATCCACTACGTTATAAGAATGCGTTAAAGTAAATACTGATGAAAAGAGTAGTACCGTATGGACGATATTACAACAAGTAAGTTTTATTTTGATGAGGTATTGTTAAGCAAGAAGAAAGTGCAAGAACAATTTGGTTGTATATGGCAACAGCTAGCAGTTCTTTGTAGTATATTCCCTCGTATATTTATAAATGAATAACTGAGAATCCAAAGCCAATGTAAGATGGAACGTAATTAGCTGAATTTTGAGTGGTGGTGAAGATGTTGACATATACAGCCAGATTTTTCTTGCACTTTCTACTTTCTCAACTGTACACTCTAGGAATTTGCCAGTGTTGAGACCCCCGCATTGGTGAAGCTCCAACCAAACACTACTTATTGTTTTTGCCCACAAGTTTTGAAGCTGGTGGTTACAATGAAGACAAAAACACCAAAGCAGAGAAAGGAATAACTACGCTATAATATTTGATTCTTAATTAATTAAATGAGCCAACGTTATTATATTATGAGAGGAAAAATGCATGTCAAATACTCTTTAAGTTCTGTCAACAATATACAATTTAGCTCTGCCTTTAAAACGAATTAAATAAAACAGCATAATGATATTTGGGAAAATTTACGCTCGAATAATATCCCAATCAAAGTTCAATAGTCAAACTCTCGGCTGTGAGTGACTGTGTGAGTCTGTGTATTTTATTTTCCAAGCTTTGCAGCGTAGCGTGATTAATTAGGCAGTGCATTTAGTTCCATCGTTTACCTGTATTTTGTAGTTTTAGTGAAGTTACTAGCGATTAGTTTGACGGATTTTTAGAAAAGTAGTGCAGAATTGGTCAGAAAATGCCTGGTTCTATCTCATGATTAAGTAAGGGAAGGGTATAGTATTGACATTTTTGGAGATTATGATTCCTCCAAACTATTCTTGGCAACAGGATACCATTATTTTTCTTCATCTCATGGGTCTGTTTCCTGGCATACTTTGGAGGAATCAAGTCACTCCAATCTATCAAAAGTATACTCTCCCCTTAACAGTTGCATCTAGGGAAATGTTCACGTACTGGTCTACGAAGATGTTTCACCCATCTTTATTACAGTGACAACTTAATTAATGGGACATACATAAGTTTTAAAGGAGTTTCACTAATATTCATGACTATATATATGATGCTCTGATAATAATTTATACTTTCCACTAATTTTGATGACGATGATTATTTGAAGTAATTATTATGCTTTGAAACAATATGATAATGAGATAACAACAATAGTAAATAAAAATAGTAAATAAAAATAATAAAAAAAAAAGTGTTGATTTTGATAACTAATGCTATTCATATTAACTAAAGATTATAATGACTGTCACTGAAACAAAATTACATTGATGTTCATAATTATTATTCAAGATACTTAAGGGAAACATAATATAGATATTTATTATATCAATGTTACTTTATCCTCCTCCACAACCTCATTCCATTCTTCATTTCCCTTCCCACCACTTTTATCAACCACTCATTACACAACCTATCCCTCTCACCCACTCCATCAATTACTCATCACCCACTTATCCCTTCCCAAAACTCATCAACCACACATCACCCACGTATACCCTTCTCACCTACTAGTCCATCAACCACTCATCACCCATCTATCCCTTCCCAAACTTCATCAACCACTCATCACACCACCACTACCACCAGAAGGCTTCATCATGAATATTCAACACCATATGCACACTGCCCTCATCCCCCAGCTTCCAACTCTTACCTAAGCACGCCACATCATTTTTTTCTCTCTCAGTCCATGTTTCATTATTAGCAAAACGACCCATTTTTCGCTCTCCTCCTCTTCTTCCTCTTCCTCTTCCATTTCCTCCTCCTCCTCCTCCTCTTCTTCCTCCTCCTCCTCCTCTTCCTTTTCCTCCTCCTCCTCCTCTTCCTTTTCCTCCTCCTCCTCCTCTTCCTTTTCCTCCTCCTCCTCCTCCTCCTCTTCCTCCTCTTCTTCCTCCTCTTCCTCCTCCTCCTCCTTGTCGTTCATTTCCTTATTCTGCTTTTGTTAACATTTTTTCCTTCCCTCCTTATTACTGGCCTTTCGTTCTCCTCCTTTCCTCCCTTCCTTCCCTTCATTCTTTCTTCCAAACCTTCTTCATCCTTTCCTCTCGTTCACTCGCCTTCCGTCCATTTCTTCCTAATTCTTGATACTTGTTCTTATTTTGCTTCCTTAATCTCTGTATCCTTCTCCACTAAATATCTGTCTCTCCATTTATTTTTCTATCCAACCCTTTTTTCTCTTCCTCTCTATCTCTCTCTTCATTTGTCCCTCTCTTTTCCTCTGTTACTCCAAGTCTCCCGCTCTCTCTCTCTCTCTCTCACTCTTCCTCTTTTTCACCCTATTCCTCTGGCTCCTCTAACACACACACACACACAACACACAACATACACACACACACACAACACACACACACACACAACACATACACACACAACACACACACACAACACACAACACACACACAACACACACACACACACACACACACACACACACACACACACACACACACACACACACACACACACACACACAGGCACAACACACACACCCCAGATTTCCCCTCACATTACAAAAAGAGGGGCAGAAACAACTTTGCTGATGCCCAAACTCGCTGGCAAAACACTGAGGTACACCAGCCGCTGGGCCAGACAAAACCAGGACAACTTTGAGTATTACATGGTGGCGGAGGAGGTGGTGTTGGTGTTGGTGGTGGTGTTGGTGGAAGAGGCGGTGGTGTTGGTAGATGTGGTGGTGGTGTTGGTAGATCTGGTGGTGTTGTTGTTGTTGGCAGAGGAGGTGGTGTTGGTAGATGTGGTGGTGTTGGTATTGGTGGTTGCGTTGGTGTTAAAGTTGGTTGGTAGGTGGATAGGTTGGTATATATATATATGTCGATAGGTAGGTAGATAGGTTGGAAGGTAGATGTGATATTAGGTAGGTCAGTTGGAAGATATGTAGATAGATTGGTTGGTTGGTAGGTATTTGCTGTTAGGTAAGGCAAATATAGAAAGGATGGTAGCTTGTTAGGTGAGCAGATAGGTATGTATATATGTAAGTAGGTAGGCAGGTAGGTAGGTAGGTAGGTATACGTAGGTAGGAAGGACTGCTCAGGTTTGCCGCCTCGGGGGAGATAGTGAGAAAGTGAGAAAGTGAAGTTGGTGAGTGAGAGGAAGGGAAAAGAGTTTCGTGACGTAGGTGTGAGGGAGGGGAGATGGAAGTGGTGTTGTGGAAGGAGTGAGAGCAAGAGGATGAAAATTGAGAAAGTCGAGATTGAAACTAAAAAGAAAGGGAAAGGGTGAAGGAAAGAGAGTGAAGGTCAGGAGTGAGAGAGGAGAGTCCATGATTGCAAGGACGACTATAAAAAGTGGAAAATAATAGAGAAGAGTGTGGGAGTCAGGAGGGGGAATTTTTTGATAAAGGAAGACTGTTTCGTGGCGGATGGATAAAGATATATTCCTTCCTGAGAGTAAAGGTAATGGTGAGTGATAAATATAAGCAATAATAAGCCCCATAACACATCCTCTGACCCGGAGAATATACTGTCGATTATCCTCACCTGCGACGAAGGGAGCCGACGTGGTGACTGTGACCTCCTGGTGGTGGTCACTTGAACTGAGATGGTAAAGGCCCGACGGATTGAGTCCCGAGTAGGCTGGAGGGGCCTGAATGACGTCACCCTGTTGGTCAGGTCTACGCTGCAGCTGTGGGGAACCCTGAGAAGCCTGTTGTTGTTGTTGTGGTGATTGTTGTTGTTGTTGTTGCTGCTGCTGCTGTTGTTGTTGTTGCTGTTGTTGTTGCTGATGGTGGTGGTGATGGTGGTGCTGGTGTTGGTGGTGAGGGCAGGAAGGGTGGAAGTGGGGCTGGACGTACCCGTGGGAATACTCGTAGCCCCTGGAGTAGTCACTGTGGTAGGAGGAGAGGGACGTCTGATCTGCCGACGGGTACGGGCTGGGTTGATCAGGTCTGGCCAGGAGGGGGTCGCAGGGCAGGGAGTCATAGGTGCTAGAAGTGAGCGACACCACCTCGTCCTTATTGTTATCCTTCTGCTGTTGCATCACGGGACTGTTACGGGCCGAGGAGCTGATGTCCTGGTTGACTGACGGCAGAGTTGGGTCAGTAGGTGCGGCGTTGTTATTATTGTGGCCAGTTGAAGGTCTCCTGGCGTTCTGGAGGCTTCTGGTTCTATTGTTGATGATGAGTGTACTGGTGTCCCTGCCTACCATTCCGTTCTGGCGTGGCAGGGTAGGGTGTGTTGGGAGTAGTGGGTCTTGAGGGTGAGTGGTGGTAAGAGTTGTGGTCTCAGAGGCGGGTACTTTGGCAACGACCAAGGTCTGGAGATCCAAGTCGTCCACATTGGTCTGTAGGTCCTGGATACAAAGTAATACATTATTGTTACATGATTTTAAAGAAAAATTACTTAATATATTTTTATCTTATTTTAACCAACGATGATTTCTTCGTTTGCTTACTTATCTGGATTAATAAAGATAAACTTACTTAAGAACTTTTTAGTATTGGAAAGTGTCATATTTTTACGTACTGTATATAAAAACCAAATTTTAGGCAAAATGATACTATGCAGATATCCAAAAAATTCTACTAACTCCCATCTTTCAGTTTTCAGATTATTACTGTAGCGAGCGTAAGGGCTATCTCTGTAGCCACGTAATTTTTTAGCTATAACTTTGTCTCTATTCTTGATTTGTTTTAAAACAAAGAATTAAAAATATATATATATATATATATATATATATATATATATATATATATATATATATATATATATATATATATATATATATATATATATATATATAAATAACGATGGATATATAGACAGTACAGTTAGGATGGCAGGTCCACCACGTTATCAAGTCGGTCCTAATTGGCCAAAATTGCCAAGGTCAGCAGCTGCCTTGAACTTGATTGGCCGCCACCCCACCACACCCCCTAACCTCATGGGTGTACAGAGAAGGGGTGGGGGTTATGGGGGGAGAGTTGCTGGGGGTGAAGGGGAAGTAGGAGTATAGGATGTGATGAAATTAGAAGGAACAGAGGAGGGGTAGATGTTTGAGTATGGGGGAGAATGGTTGCTTTAATGTATGTGTGTGTGTGGAGATTATGACGTATATTATGGGAACAGACGAGAGGTGGAGATATGGGAGAGGGGTTGCTGGATGGGGCAAGGGGAAGTGGAGAATGTGACATGATCAAGGGGAACACTGGAGAGGAGTTAATGATGGGAGAAGGTTGGCATAATCAAACGGAGGGTGAATATTGGCAGTAGATATGGAAATGGCTGTATGGTCATGCATGGACGGGGATTCCTTGGTGTTTTTGTTGCCAAGTATGTTGTTGTTCACTAACTTCTGTTTCAAGGCAATAGAAATTAATCTCGAATCACACCTGATTCAGGATAACATCTAAACACCTTACGTCTCGACACATAGACCAAGTTAGACAGAGACACAAACATATACAAAATATAAACACACTCACACACACACATAAAGAAAGAGAGAGAGAGAGAGAGAGAGAGAGAGAGAGAGAGAGAGAGAGAGAGAGACAGAGACAGAGTGTGACAATCACCTGGTATGGGGGCGGGGTTGTGTTGGGGTGGATGGCTGGCGTCATGGTGGTGAGGGACAGCAGGGCATCACTGTGTTGTAGCCCCGGGGTGGAGGCGGGGGTCACACCATACACGTCCACAGCCACGTTCTTGGTGGAGGACGATGCTGTAGGAGGCGGTGAAGGAGGACGGGGATAATAAAGTGTCATAGGTGGTGCTTAGTAGTATGTGACATAATTTTAGTACGGTATACGAATTGGTGATGGAGAGGGAGTACTTAAGGGGATGGTATACTTTTGGTAGATTGGAGTGCCTTGAGTCCTTCAAAGTATGCCAGGAAACAGAACCAAATGGACAGATATAATGATGTCCTGTTGCTTGGAATAGTTTGGATGAGTCAGTTGCTCCATATGTACCAGCAGTGTATTACCCCCTTAAAGTGAAGTGGCGACACATTGGAGGGGAATAATAATATAGTTGGTTGTTAGTAGTGCTTGTGATAGTATAAGAGTGGGTAGTAGGTAGTGATGTAGATAATATTCAATTTTTTTTTTTTTTTTTTTTTTTTTTTTTTTTTTTTTTTTTATGATATGGATGAGTATTGAGTGATATAACAGTGTGTGGGTGACTAGTAGTGAGTGGTGTGGTGTAATGCTAAGGAGTGGTATAGTAGTGGTGATGTGTACAGTGGATACCTAGTGAGTGAGGAAGTGGACGTGTAGGGAATAAAAATGTGTAATAAAAATAGAGAGAATTTGATGAGAAACAGATGATGTAGTTCAGGAAGGTCGAGAAGTGGCCGGAGCGTGAGAAGATGAAATGAAAATAATGAATATCAGGTAAGAATAGTAGTGGAGAGGAAGTGGAAGAGGAGGCGATGATATGAAATAGAGACTTGAGGAGGATTATGAAGATTGAAGAAAGGAGATGACTGGAGAGGGATGAATAGGGTTGATGAAAGAGGGTGTGTGGTGAGGGAGAAGAAATAGCCAGGACACCGAGAAAGAACTAAGGGAGTGGAAGAAGTGGAGGAGAGAACAATTTATGGACGAGAAACCAGGGAAATAAATAAATTGAGAAATCAACGTAAAGTAGTATTGCATAAATCTCTGACGTACACCCATGAATGCTAATTGATAGAATATTGAAAAAATATAGCTAAATCAAAAATTGAATACATGCAAACATCTTCGCATCTGTGTATCTATTAAATTATTATGACATTCCAAACAATCGAGGGAGTGGAAGTACTTGAAATGTAACTTAGACACGTATATATAGTTTGTGTTTTACTCGTGAACTGATAACTCTTAGTGGTCTTATCGGATATTGAACAAACTGGAAGTTATGTATATTACTGGTAATTATTTCTATATTATTATTGATGATATAGATTACCTTTGCCTCAATAGCAATATATATATATATATATATATATATATATATATATATATATATATATATATATATATATATATATATATATATAAATAAAAAATGCTCTTGATTAACAATAAATATTATATACGTATTTTTGTCCAAACAGGTAATTTACGTGCTGGAGTGTTCATCCCGTCATTTAAGGTTCGAGTATTGTAAAGTGAGAAGAAGAGGCAGGACCACGATACACTCTCTCTTAATTAATGTGAGATGCATTTTTGGTTGAGCCATTTCCTTGTCACGTGGTCACTCGTCTCGGGAGTAACTCACCAGAAGCGTTGCGGTTGAGAGCTCTGCGCCTCACGAAGCATCCTATGATAGCCACGTTGAGGGCGAGTAATGCCGCCCCTGTCAGTGTAATGATGAGTACCATGAGTCTCGGCACTCTGGACTCACTACCACCTCCACCACCACCTCCACCGACCTCCTCTCCAGACACCATGGTCCTCGGTCCTCCTGGGGAATCGTGCCCGTGGGAGGTGCTCAGTTGTCCAGGTTCTCCTGCTTGGAAGAGTCAGAAAGTATAATGGATGAAGGAACAAAAGTAATGGAACTGGAAGTCTTTTATAAATATGCTCAGTTTCTAATTAACCCAATCATATAAAATGAACTGGATTTCACACAAATTAATTAATTAATAGTGATCTGTTGCTTGGAATATATAGTCTGGAGGAATCATTTGTTACACATTTACCAACACTGTATATTCCCCTTTAATAAACGATGCTTAATAAATGTCTTTACCTGTTAAATAACAAAATAATTTGTGAGAAGTCAAACAAAAAGTCCAAATTGCGTCGAGATACCAAAACAAATGGTCATTCAAGGAACAAATCATGCAAACACTACCCTTATTTAGGACAAACTTCAAAGAACAAAGTCAAAACCAAGTTCTTGTACACTGATTAAGGGTTAGTGGATCTTTACTAATAATGATGTTAGTAATACTTTAGTTACGAGACACCTTCTGTATCTTGGGAAACATTATGTACCACATGGTCACAGGTTACATTTAATTAAATTAGATGGTTGAATTTGTTTCAAAATGCAGTTTTGCATAGTGAGATAATAATGTGTATAACACTGATTGCTTGATTTAAAATGCTGTGGGTGGTGTGAAAAGCTATACTGGGCTACATATATATTTTTATATAATATATGAAATCAAACAAACCCAATATACACCAATATCAATACATACATGTATGAATACTTATGGCTGTATTCAACTAATACGAATAAACGATGCATGATTCCAATCAGGCAATTAATGCACTTTATGGAATTGGCATAACATTGACATTGATGTAATGGTGGGTGAAACTATTAGCATATTGGTAACATATATATTTTTCCTTTTTCGCAGGTGAGCCTGAGTGACGTAGTTGTCCAACACCAGATGGAGGTAATGTATTGAATATTGTCACCTTGAAGTAATGCCCTTCTTCTTGTTGGTGAAATAGACGGAGCTGGATTTTCCATACTGTTTTCGAAAATAGACGACCCCTTAATGTTAGTAATTAGGAATCTGTTTCAGGGGATAGTTTGAAGGACTTAGTCCACAGCTATTTTATCAACTGGTTTCATCATTTGAGTTCCTGTGTGACGTTTCCATCAGTCCCGTTTAGCCTCGTTAAGGAAATTACAGCGGGACGGACACGAAAATAACAATCCCCCTGACAAAAAGTTCCACGCACCTTTCCATACATTATCAATAACACAGTAAACAGACATGAAGAACAAACGAGGGAGCCACTGAAGCACAAAACATTATGATGAAAGACGTCACACGTGCATCAACCACCAAGCCTCAGTGAGAATGTGGGGAAGGATGAGCGATATAAGAGTGTGGTGATTTTAATATAAAGTTGAGGGTAACCGTGAGTGGCTGAATTGGGGTCTTGGGGACAGAGGGAGTGAAATTAATTAAGGCACTGTTAAAGATAAGTTGAAATTAGTTGAGGCAGGACACGAATGACGATGATGTTGATGAGAGGTTAGACGAGGTGAGGTTGACGCTGAGGTGATATTGTGGGTGAGGATATATTATAGGGAAGTGGATTGGTGAAGTTAGCAAGGTGGGAGGAGGTAAGGAGGAAGTGAGGTTGTGTGGAGGAGAGATTTGAGGAGGAAGTGAAGTTGGGTGGAGAAGAGGGATGGCGGTGAGGTAGTGGAAGTGAGGCAGGGATAGGAGAAGAAAGATTGAGATGGAGTAGTCAAGGAAAGAATAATTTAGGAAGGTGGAGGTTCAATTTGACGTTGAAGTGGTTGAGAGTTGGGGGGGAATAGGTGAGGTGAAGTTCCGGTCGAAGTGGAATTATTCAGATGTGGAAAAATAAAGCTTGGAAAGTGGAGGAAAATCAATGTGGGTTGTGAGATGGATGCTGGAAGGTGTCAGAGAAATTATTAAAGAGTCTGGAACAGGGAAAGGTAGAGATGTAAGGGTGAGGCTGTGGTGGGGAGGCGACAGTGAGGACCATGTACATTTGCAGTAATAAATTCGTGGTACAGCCCCTCCCCCCTCCCCCAGATGGAAGAAGCTCGTCCCTCTCCATTAACCTGTGTTTATTGCCAAGGTTTCGTGTTCGTGTTTACCATTGCCATCGCCAGTACCCGACTTCTACCCCTGAGAATGGATGGGAAGAGTGTGACGAAAAGGAAGCAAGGAAAGGCCAAGGTATTAGTTTGATATTAGGGATAGAGAATGGGGTGAGATGTCAATTAGAAAGAGCAAAAGGAAGATTATAATAATGGAGGGGTAGGAATAGGAAAAGTAAACGATAAAGATACAATATTAGGAATCAAAAGTATGGATAGAGATGGAAGATAAAAAGATAAATGTGTCTAAAAATGAAGAGATGCATGGGGAAGAGAAATGAATGGTAGTGAGGAAAGGGAAGCGAATGAAAATGAACTGCTGAGCTGAATGTAGGAGAGAGGATCAGGTGAGGTGAGGTGAGGTGAGGGGACAGGGTGGAGATTAGGGTACAGAGGTGAATAGAATGGAACTGGAGAATAGAAGTGGCAGATAAAGGACGAGAGAGAGAGATAGAGAGAGATAGGCACGAGCTGGGATAAACAGACAAAAAAAAAAAGCTTGAATGAGAGGCAAGACAACTGAATACGAAACTTTGCTTAGACGTGTTAAACATTGGCAGAAATTGTGCTAAATTGTGTTAGAGAAAGGGATGAATTTTGGTAAACAGGGGAAAGATGTTGGTATTAAATGATCATGGGTTGATAGTTGGCATAAGAAGACAATAAAAGTTGTAGAAAAATTGGCTCAAACTTGAAAAAAATAAATGTTTGAGAATTAGTAGGAATAGATCGAACGAGATTATACATAGGGTGAATGTTGGAGAGTACTAGCGAAGAGTAAATATAGAAAAGAGAGTGTGAAAGCGTTTGTGATTCAGTGACAAGTTATTGGGATCACTGACACTTTGTTGGCAACGGGAGTAGAAGCTGTTGCCATGGAAACGAGAGCAACCTGTAGCAGAGAAATAGATTTTCAACAGATCACGAGACGTTTCTGACCCGGAGTGGAAGAGTAAGGGAGAGTTTAACAGACACAGACACATCAATACTGATATGACCCAATGAAGTCACAAACACGGATTATTATCTGGGTGAAAAAAGTTTGATAATATGAGATGGACACTGGAAAAGCATATTGAATAATTTCCATAAAAATAGCACATGGAAATATTTAACTTGCTGCAAAACTAATATTACGTTTGCATCTCTCAAAGCATAAATATTCTGGTTAAATAAATAAAATAAAATATCATTCATTGCGTTCAAAATGATATTGGGAGAGCATGAGATATCAGGAATACGAAATGTATATTTCACTGCAACCGCAAAAAATTGGAAAAACAAGAAAATATTTTACATCAAAAATATCCCGAAAAGCAAAAGTTGTATGCAGAGTTGGAAAAAGAAATATGCAATTTTTTTCAACCCACAACAAGAAAAAATATTTATTGTTCCCTGCTCTGTGCTATATACAATAAGTTTTAAAAAGTACGACACACCAAGATAAAATGAAATAGTATTTGGAGAGAGAACTGAAAACTGAGCCTCGATTAGACTGTCTATCTAATATAAGGGAGTTGTATAGTGTTTGTAAATAAGGTGCAACACTTTCCAAGCAACAGATTTCCGTTTTGTAGTTGATTCGGGGTTCGTTTCTCAGAATAGTGTGTAAGAATCAGGAGTCTTTAACTTATCAAAAATATATTACAACTTAATTATTGAACCTGTGACCATGTAGGCTAATTGGATGCTACACACACACACACACACATACACACACACGCACACGCACACGCACACGCACACGCACATACACACGCACATACACACGCACATACACACGCACACGCACACGCACAAGCACATACACACACAGATACATATATATAGACACATACACACACTCTCTCTCTCTCTCTAACACACACACACACACACACCCACACACACACACACAGTATGTAGTGTGAGTAACATGGACTTGAGCTTACCGTGTGTAGTGGCTGTGACATGGGGTGTGACATACGATGATGGCCCCTGTGTGTTCCTGGCCTGGACGGTGTAGAGGTACTGAGTGCCAGGCTGTAGTCCCGTCACTCTCACACCACGAGCTGCACCACCTACAACCTCAACCACCTGGGGAAGAGAGTAAGGGGGATGGTGTAGTGGGCAGGAGGAGGTCGAGTTGAGTCGTGGGAAGTGGTGATGGAAAGGAGAGAGAAGTGGAATGGAGAAGAGAGAGAGAATGAGAGAGAGAGATGTAAAAAATATAAAGGGGATGGTCAGGTAGGGAAAAGAGGAAGTGAGGAAGGTTTACTGAAATTTTGATGAGTGAAAGGAGGAGGTTACTAAGGTGAAGAGGCTTGAGAAAGATAATGATGTCGGAGGAGGGGCAGGAGAGGGACGGTTAAGCAGGGGTATTGGGAAAAGATATTGATGGTGGAGAAGGAGAAAAGTGGGACGGTCACCTAAGGAGACGACGGACGAGAGAAATGACTAAAAGTCAGAGAAAATAGAGAGCAAGTAAAATATAAAAGAGTAGGGTAGAGATGAGATTTGAGAGACAGAAGAATAGACTGAGATCAAAGAGGAATAAAGAGTTAGTAGAGGTGAAAAACAAGCAAGTATGAGGAGGGAGTTGGATAAATAGGTGATTAGAAGCTCACTGCGTTGTTAGGGAAAGGCAAGTGAAGTATAGCGTGTGAGAGGACAGTTTGGGAAGAGTAATGAGGGAAGGAGAGGGATAGAGGAGGGAGTAGACGGCTAGAAGATGGAGAGAGCAAGACTGAAAGAGTAGGTTAAAGGCGAGAGAAGTAAAAAAAAAAAAGTACCGTGCTGAGAACAAGACAGGGAAAGTGGAACACGTGGGACTCATCAGATTCTCACTGTTCTAGATGGAGGACTTGTGTACCTGAATTATTGAGGGAGTACTTTAGCATGTCGTACGAGTAACCTACAATTTCCATCAACTCGTGCATGGAGCCTCGCCCAAACCCCCCTTGCCCACATCCCAGTCCCCCCTATCCGACTCCACATACAAGGCTCCCCGCTGCTCTTAAACCCACTGCCAACAAACCCAAGCCCCTTATTCACATCCCAATCCCACTGCCCACATCCCAATCTCCATGCCTACGTTCTAAGCCCCCTGCCATCATCCCAATTTTCCTACCATCATCCCAAATCCCTGCCTCACAGTACCCATGTTCTGACTCCACTGACCTGGTACTCTAGGGAGCCTGCCGCCCTAAACCTGACGGTGTAGCCCCTCGGCATGCCGCCCTCGTAGTTTGGTGTCCAGCCCAGGGTCACAAATGTGGCCCCAACGTTCATCACCTGTGTCGAGAAGAAGGGAAGGGTAGCATAGATAAAACTGATATAACAGGGAGACAACCACATACATACATAGAGACAGATGGAAAGACAGTCAGAGACATAAACACAGAACTAATACGGAGACAACCACAGACATAATATGAGACAGACAGAAAGACAATCAGAGACATAAACATAGGGATAATAGGAAGACACCCAGACATGAAGAGAACAATTCTGAGAGACAGATACAAACATAAAGAGAGAAATACAAAAACACAAATAGAGACATAACCAGAGAAAGAGGGAAATACAGCCACTCTGATACAGACTTACAGACAGATTAACAGACAATCATACAGAGACAGAGAGAGAAACTAAAATGTAGAGAGACAGAGCCCCAGACTGACAGTAGAGAGGGAAGGACTAGGTGTGGATGTGAGTGTGGGAATGCCTTGATTGACGGATAATAGGCGCCGCAACATCGAGGTCCTATAGCGCCAGAAAAAAGTGATAAGTGGGAATGGTTGTGGTAGTGTGGTCTCAAGGTGATGAATTACCATTGTTTGATTATGATTTGGTATAAATTAATTCAGACCAAGAATCCAACATCTATCAATCAATCTAACTATTTATTTATCTATCAATCAATCAATCTATCTCAATCAATCAATCTCTCTCTCTATCTATTTATCTATCTATCTATCTATATCTTACCGTTAAGTTAAGCGGTGGATGGGGTCGCGTGGGTGGATTGAGGGTATGGGCGAGGGAGGTGGCCCCTAGTGAGTTCTCAGCAGTACAGGTGTAGACGCCGTAGTCCTGCCTCACCACCTCACGGATCTCCAACACTGACACCCACTCCACCAGCTGGTCCCGTAACTGGTGGTCAGGGGAAGAAAAGGAAGGGGGTTAGTTGTACATTTATTAGTTGCCCGGATACAGTATCGCCATCTCTTGTTCTGCTTCGTTGTGTTTAAAATGTATGTTTAGTGAAGATGAAATTGAAAAGAGAAATATGATTAGATGAAATTAGAGGGATAGAGGCAGGGTGGTAGGGAAAAGAAGCATAGTGGAATGACATGATAGGAAGAGGAAAGAGTTGAGGAATAGGATATGGGGAAATCAGAAAAAAGGGTACGATAGAGTTGAAAAGGAGGGAAGAGCGAAGAAGAGGTAATGAAAGAGTCAAGAAAAATAAATGATGCAGAGAGAACATGAGAACAGGAGGTGGATGAGAAGCAGTTTGACAGGAGAGGGATGAGAGGGACTGAAGGACAATATATCGAAGAGGGGAGTTGGCCTTGGCTGGAGTGGGAGGTAGAGAGCTTTAATTAAGATAGTGGGAGAGGGTGGAGAGAGGTGATTACACAGTAGAGTGCGTGAAAGTGGAGAACGGGGCTGATGAGGCTGAGGGATCCCAGGTACTATACTATATGGGTGGAAGGAAAGGGAAGGAGAAGGGAAGACAAAAGGAGATGAGAGGTAAGAACTAGACTTTTTTGAAGGAATGATAGAGATAGAAGGAAGGGGAAAAAAGGAGAAGGGAAGACAAAAGGAGATGAGGGGTAAGAACTAGACTTTTTTGAAGGAATGATAGAGATAGAAGGAAGGGGAAAAAAGGAGAAGGGAAGACAAAGGGAGATGAAGGGAAAGGAGAAACTTCTTTTTTGAGGGAATGATAGAGATGAGAGAGAGAGAGAAGGAAGGAGAAAGAAGAAAAGAGAGTGTGAGAAATATAGGAAGCTATTTTTGTATGCAGGATGGAAATCATTGTTACTGCTTTTCGGTGGCCACCAAACGTAACGGATCTCAAGGAAAAGAAGAAAAAACAAACATAACACAAAAAACAAAATAATTCGAAATTTAAGCTGCTAGGTAGATTTTCTGACATATGTTTTTTTAATGTACTTTCTCGCTTTTCCATTCAAGTTTCGCTCATTCTGCTTTGAAACGGTATAATTTAAAATGAAACTGTCCCCTTCTGTTTACAATTTCCACTCTGCCACATGTCTGACAGTGGGGGTGGATATGGTCACGGAAATGGTCTTCTGAGTGAGAGGAAACCCGCCAGTTGCCATAATATTCCAGAAGGGAAGCTGCTCTCTCACCGTGTCAATGGGACTTGGTTCATATTAAGAGCCCTGTGATCGTGTATGAAAACTGGAGGCTTCTGTTTCCTTCTGATTATACCACGAGACAAGCTTATTCTATATAGGTAGTGTTTCGTGGCAATAATTGAAGGACTTATTATTTACCTCCAATTTTCTGACTACAATACTGGGTCCCTTAAAGCCTCACCACCTCGCCGGTTCTGAGGCAGAGCGGTTTGAGGAACTAGTTAAACTCTAGCGTAGGATTTTTATTTGCTTTTCTCATCTATCTCTTATCATTTCTGTCTCAGAAAAATAATGCAATCCACGTCGTTCCACCGAACATTTGCATATTTACGCAATTCCTTGAAATATATAGAAACTGGAGTCTACGCAATACTTCTTCTTATTTTAGGACATCAATTGAACTGAAAAAAAATGGTGCATTTTTGCCAAGATTAAATACGCATTATAAGAATAAACCAAACAGGAATACATAAGATAAAAGGATTGAACCAACAATAACAATAACAATACAATAACAATAACAATACAATACAATACAATAACAATAACAATAACAATACAAAACAATACAATAACAATACAATACAATAACAATAACAATAACAATAACAATACCTTAGGCTGACTGATGGTGTATTTCCCCGTGTTGTGTATTTCTTGTCCGTCCTCACTTTTCCACAGGAAGGTGGGTTTAGGGGCGGCCCTCACTCGACACGCCAGACGCCCACTTCCACCCACGGCCGCCCACGATCCCTTCTTACCCCCGCCCTCGTCCTCTGCCTTGCGGGCCGGTTCTGTTGTGAGGGTGGAATGGTGTGGATGGTGTGGATGGTGTGGATGGTGTGGATTGAGTGGATGGTGTGGAATGAGTGATGTGGAGTGGCAAGGAGAGAGAGAGACAGACAAATTGATAGGATGAATAGGCAATCGATGGCGAGAGGTGCAATGATTGGATAGATAGGAGACAGGGAGAGAGAATCAGAGACTGTATGTGTGTGTGTGTGTGTGTAAGAGAGAGAGAGAGAGAGAGAGAGAGAGAGAGAGAGAGAGAGAGAGAGAGAGAGAGAGAGAGAGAGAGAGAGAGAGAGAGAGAGAGAGAGAGAGAGGTGACTTTGTATGTGCATGTTCTAGTGGCCTATCATACAAGTTTTAGTTGCTTCCTGCATTGAAAGGCACGTGTGTATCTTGGCATTCGGTCTTCACTTCACACTTTTAAATCTTTTTTGAAATTCTACTCGCACACACTCACTCACTCACTCACACAAACACACACACACACACACACACACACACACACACACACACACACACACACACACACACACACACACACACACACACACCTTTCTACTACCTTTACCCTACCCCCTTCTCTCTCTCTCTCTCTCTCTCTCTCTCTCTCTCTCTCTCTCTCTCTCTCTCTCTCTCTCTCTCTCTCTTCTCTCTCTCTCTCTCTCTCTCTCTCTCTCTCTCTCTCTCTCTCTCTCTCTCTCCTCTCTCTCTCTCTCTCTCTCTCTCTTGATCAACCTTTAGTTAGTAATTCCAACTCTTCCACTGTTTCTTTTCACTGGACCAAAGTTTACTCACGTGAGACAATGAACTTGGCGACCGCAGGAGGAGCCGATGAGACTCTGTTGGAGGCGTGGGCAGTGGTAGAGGCCCGTGTCCCCCCACACTGCCTTCTTCACTACCAGGTGCACCACGCCCACACCCGTAGCCAGAGGGGGTGTAGAGCTGGGTGGAGGGGGAGGAGAAGAAGGCAAGATAGTTGAGTGTGAGTGGAATCTGGTTGGTTATTCTGGTAGGCAGTTAGTTTGGTCTTTATATATAAGAGGGGATTTTTAGTTAGCCAATCAGTCAATTAAATAATATACGAATCATAAGTCCATCTACTTGTTAGTTTGATATTTCATCTGTAACTTCGCCCCAATTTTACATAGTTTTTGTTGCGTCTGTGGCTTGCACGACACATATTAAAGTACAGGACTCCGAAGGATATGTATTAAAAACGACATACTCGATGACTTCCACAAATCTCAGAAGGACATGTGGTGTAGTGGAACAGTACTGAATAAGTATGAATATTCTCAGTGGAAGGGGTGATAAATTGTGTACCTTTATTAGATGTAGTCTCTAGGTTATTACAGGCACATACCTTCATAAAACAAACTGGATGGGCAGCCCTAGCAATTTGAGGATGCCGGACATTCATTCATGTATTTTGTCCTGGCGGCTGTATATGGTTATGTGCCTGCTTTCGTTTGTGTGTGTGTGTGTGTGCCCATTCGTGTGCAAGTGTGGGTGGGTGCATGGGTGTTTTTGAATGAATGCATGAGGATGTTAGGATGGAGAGAGGGGTCAAGATATAGGGTAGTAAAAAGAGAGAGGGAGAGGAAGAGGGATCTACGTATAGGGTGGAGAGGAGAGGAGAGCGATGGTTGTGTGTTTTAGAGGGAAGGGCAAGTTAGTTGTGGTTGTAGGAGGAGGTGTTAAATTACATGGGTGATGAGTTAGTTAATAAGTTACCTATACAATATTACTTAACCCTGACAACTAATAAGGACGTGGAAGGGAAAGTTGAGCGATCCTTAATACCTCGTGGAGTGTAAAGTATCCTGTTAGTTAAGGGAGTGTGGGAGTAGGGACAGGCTTGGGGGGGGGGCTGGGGGGTGCAAGGACAGGGGGACAGGCTTGAGGTGTGTAGAAAGCCTGTTTCCCTATTCCCCCCCTCCCCTAACACCCCCCCCCCTCCCTCCAAGTTTGTTCTCCAATTCCTGCACCCCCCAAACCCCCCCCAAGCCTGTCCCCCTATTCCCGCACCCCCTTAACGGGCTTAACACTATTTTA
>JAWZYT010003692.1:85000-108108 GCA_034508575.1 Petrolisthes manimaculis | reverse complement strand
GTTACTGGCTGGAAATATTGCTAAAACACAACATTGAATATACAACTCATTACGGTAAAAACTGAATGTCCTGAGAAGAAAGAGAGGGTGTTACTTTTATTAATTAAGGAAAATATTGCACCCCGAGTATTCTGCAACTACACTGATAATTATAATAAAATGTGTGATGTTGGCAAGCGGTCGTCACACTACAGCCATTCAACAGTAAATAAACAGGCTTGGGTGGGGGGGGGGGGGGTAGAAAGCCTGTCCCCCTATTCCCGCACCCCCCTAACCCCCCAAAACTTGGGTAACTTGAAGGACTTATATAAACACAGATTCGTCCAAACTCAGCCAGAAAACAGGTTATTACCTCAATGTGTAAAAATAAATTATAATATATTATAATATATTATATAAAAAAATTATTATAATTATGTTTTATTGAAAAGTTTGGAGGAATCAGTAGCCCCCTCACCATCCCCACACCCCCTCCCAACACACCAAAACCAGATGACCCCATTTATACAGGCAATGCAATATGCTTAAGTGGACAGCATATTTTGGGTACAAGGAACTGCCATGAATCCTCCAAAGTATGCCAGGAAACAGAACCACATTAATTAACAAACAACAAACAATATAATGGTGACCTAGCTGTGTTGCTTTGGAATAGTTTGCCAGAATCAGTTTACTCCAGATTGATCACCAACCAATAACAACAAAAACACTGTACTTCTCCCTCCCCACATTTAAAGTCAATATATATATCAAGAGTCCAATGCAGCCGTCTACACTAAACTACAGGAAGACAATGGTGCTGTAAATACCACCCAGGTCCCAACAGTAAATGGCATCTGGTCCAGTAAATTAAAAGTGAAGAGGGAGAACAATGACTGCTGATGAGAGAGGTAAGTGAGCAATCTCCCACCAGCATTTTCTCTCTCTGTGTCTCTCCCTGTGTGTCTCTGTGTGTGTCTCTGTCTGTATCTCCCTCTGTCTGCCTGTATCTTTCTCTCTCCTCTCCCTTTCTCACTCTCTCTCTCTGTCTGTCTCTGTCTCTCTCTTTCAATCTCTCTCTCTCTGTTTCTCTCTCTCTCTCATGTCCTACCCAGTAAACACAAGCAAGACACGTGTAATCAAGAGGGGAAGGTGTCCACTACGACGCCAAAATTACGATGCAAACTAACCATATAAGACTCACACCTCACATAACTCCAGTGTTCATTACCCCCATGTATCGTATCTGCAATGCAAATACAGTATGTGAATCGTTCAGGGTGTAGGCGGTGGCACATACACACACAGATACACACACACACACACACACACACACAGACACACACAGACACACACACACATACACACACACACACACACACACACACACACACACACACACACACACACAGACACAGATACATAGACACACACACACAGACACAGATACATAGACACACACTGGCACAGACACACACACAGACACACACACACACACACACACACACACACAGACACACACACACATATTTAGCCACTGTCTGACCTCCTCCTGGCTCGGCTGACTAATGTTTATGCTGCTATCATCCCCCTAAAGGTAAATAATACAGCGGTGATGTCAGTGAACTTCTTCTTACAACTCACGTGGAATTTCTGCAGCAAAATAATACCCGGGTCGTTTTATACTGCTGCTCACTTGTTGTATATTGTTGTCGAAAGCGATTTATTTCTCTCATCTGCTTATTTCTTGACTGGTATAATTATGATGTTGCACATTTTTTTAGTGTTTATTTTACGATATCTTGTTAATTTTTTTATTGCATAGTAAGCATAGTACGGTGAATTTGTTGCAGTATTTCCAAGGACAAGTCTTTCGATAGCAGTTTACTGTGAAGGGCAATCGTTTTATGTGGTAGTACTTAAACAAAACTTCACATGCCCACCACATCAATCAAGTAAGAGGAAAGGATATGATTCTTTCTCTGCTTCTTACATGCACAGAACATCAATCAAGTAAAATTAAAGGATGTGTTTCTGTCTTTGCTTCTTACATGCACAATATAAGACCTTGGCCACTACATCATAAACCACACCTACGAAAATAGTATTACGTGTTGCAGTTTGTATTGGTCTGGGTTTACGTTCATGTCCGTGGCTCTATACAGCTGAGTGTCAGTTCGCAGGTCAAGACGTGTGTGTCCTGGTGATGAGAGTCACCTCGGTACCATCAAGGACAAAGTCGGAACATAAAACAAAACAGTAAAGGATCAAAGTAATACCGGTCAAGAAAAAAATGTGAGTAAAATTATTGTGGGTATCAAGGAGACATTACAAGCCCAGTCTACAGAGGTACCAACAAAACAGGTAAAGAATCAATACACTATAGGTCACACTCGACGAAGGAAGGAGTGGCTGGAGGGATGGCTGGTTGTAAGTTGCGTATCTGGGCATCATCAGTATTCCAGCGGGACACAAGGTGAAGAAGAGGTATGTATGTATCGCCTCCCCGCAGCTCCTCGTCTGAAACACATTGATACATACGGATCTCGGCAGATGGTGAGACGGATAGTTTACACAAGTAGCAAGATGGAGGCGGAGATAGAGGGGGTGACTGGCAGGGGAGTAAATAGACAGACAGGTATAAATGGAGAGGGGCGAGAGCACAGGCCTCACACCTCGCCCTCCACACCGTGTAAACAAACACTGGCAGGACCTCTGGTGGTGACCGTCGGAGATTGGCTTTGAGGAGTCTGTGTGCGTGTGTTCTGTGATATTAATATTCGTCTGTGTCTTGGCCTGGCCATAATGCGTCCAGGAGCTCCGTCCACGCGAGAATACATATGTACGAATGAAAGGAAACAGTTCAGAACCGCTTATGACATAGTGCATGGATATAGTGCACCAATGAACACTATACACGATATAGACCTTAATTCATCTATCTTGTATACTGTATAATTGTGTTTTGAAAATAAAATACAGTGATGTGTATTATACCGTTCAATATTTCTAATACGTTTAGAAAAAGAGAAGTTTATACTCTGTTTAAATCATTGCGTTCATAAATTAGTAGGAGTTCTTGAAAGACATTTTAAAATATATTTCAAAAATTAGGATTCAAGAAGTGATTGGATATATATTTTTAATATTTATCTGTTATAGCCAACACATATGAGTGTTTCCAGTGACTGGAGATAAAATACATCGCATCAATAATAAGTATTTTAAAATCAATATATGAAGCAGTAAATGTAAAAATCATATACAAATAACAGAAAGATGTATTTATTAAAAAAGTTTTACTTGTTAATTGAATTTGCTGATCTACTGTACGAACCCAAACTCAGTTAATATCCTACAATTCAAAGGTAACTGATAATTTATAGCGTTGTCAAACTGAAGATAAACTCAACAAGCTGCCACAAAAGATGCTTTCATAAGCCAACACATCGTGTAATTCCTCTCCATATTTGACTCGCTCAGTGTGTAACTGATAGAGCTATTGTGGGGAGAAGGAAGACAGGTGTATTTATGTGTCCTCAGGTGCATTACTACGCTAAAGACAGGTTCTCCTCTCTTGAAAAAAAAAAAGATGAAACACCTCCCTTTTGTGGAGTGTGAGACGTCGCTGCTGCCCAGAAACTCGACCACGGCACTCACGACTTGGCCGGCGAGGGGGACGGGGAGGGGCAGGGGGAGGGGGTCGGGGTGGAGATGGAGAGAAAATACCAGAGGGATCGAGTGGAGAAATTCCGCCCTGTCATCCACTGAAGTTACAATACCCACTATTGTGTGTTGGGTGCGCCTGGCCTCCCACTGGCTGGGTGTGAGCGACAGCCAGCCAGGCATCCTCCTTCCTATACCTCTTCAGGGAACCACAAAACATTCCGCTTTTAAATAAAATAGAAATACGTGTGCCTAAAATAAATAAAATCTCTCAGGTTGTCTGGTTTAAATACCGCTGTGCAGCAAAATCCACAAGATTACACTAAGTAATTACTAACTAACTAACTAACTAACTAACTAACTAACTAACTAACTAACTAACTAACTAACTAACTAACTAACTAACTAACTAACTAACTAACCAACCAACTAACTAACCAACTAACCAACTAACTAACCAACCAAACAACTAACGAACTGACAATTTTTCTCACGGGCAAAAATTGTATCGTTGCATAAACCGAGGTAATTATCGTGTGTGTTGTGGGTTGGTGTTACAGAGATGAATGGTGATGTAGGCAGCAACGTCAAGCAGAAGTGAGAGTGTGTCAAGATGGATGAGTGGTGGTGAGGGAGTGGGTGAGAGTGTAGGTGAGGCAGGAAGGAACAGACGATGAGGAAGGGAGAGTGAGACAGTGAGTGGTAGAGTGAGTGTGTGCAAAGATGGATGGGTGGTGAGAGTGTGAGAGTAGAGTGAGACTAGAGTGAGAGGCTCAATAATAAAGGGGAAGAGGAAGGCTGGTGAGAGATAGAGTGATAGGAGTGAGAGTTGGAGTGATAGGAGTGATGGAGAGTGATGTGGGGAAGGGGAGTGAAGTTGGTAATGTCAAGGTGAGGTAGGTATAGTGTGACATAGGGTGTAGCAGGGTGACTGAGGTGTAGTGGAGGGTCGTGAGGGAGGATATAATCACGAGGCAAGGTGAAGCAGGGTGAGGGAGGGGGATATTCACGAGGGGGGCAGAGTGAGACAGGGTGACGCAGAAGGAAAGGAGTTAAACGACAGAACAAACCAGGGTAAGGAATTGAGAAGGTCACGAAGAAGGCAGGGTGACAGAGGCAGAGTGGGATCCCAAGGCAAAGTGAAGCCGGTGTAAGGAAGATGGAGTCGGGATAATGAAGTAGAATCGTGGACGTAACCTGCTCAAGACATTACGGTGTTCAAGTGGCACAGTAGCCGACTCACAGGGACTATACGATGGAGGCATCTGGTAACACTTCCCTTATAGCCCTTAAAGAAATAGACACGAAAGCCTCTCTCTCTCTCTCTCTCTCTCCCTCTTTCTCTGCCTCTCTCTCTTTCTCTCTCTCTCTCTCTCATATTATTGTACATTTATACCTCTCACCCATCTATCCATTTATCCTCTCACACACTCTCTTCTTTCCTTCCTTCCTTCCTTCATTTATTCTTCATCCTTTGCTTCTCATCCCACCTTGGCAGGGCAGGGCAGGGCAGGGCAGGGCAGGGCAGGGCAGGGCAGGGTAGGGCAGGGCAGGGCAGGGCAGGGCAGGGCAGGGCAGGGTCTTCACACTTGTAAATTCCGTACCTTTTTTGGGGGAGGATATCGGACCCCCAAATTTTTTTTACCATTTACACGCTGAGGGAAAAGCTTTTATAGGCACTCACTCACTCACCGTAGGAGACGATACCATCAATACCAAGGGGGGGAAGGGGGAGTGGGGAAGGGGGGAGTGGGGAAGGGGGAGTGGGGAAGGGGGGACCGACCGACCACTCACAATAAAAACAAACAGAGAGAGGGTCGTCGCGTATCAGATATAATGGCGCATCAATTATCGTCCGGGGAGTCAGTTTATTATCGCAACCCGGGCTGGACTTATACTGGTTGTCAACATTTGCATTGCTAATAATGGAAACTTGTTATGAATTATTCAGAGGTCATGATTGTCTACTGCCTCTCTTTCTGCCATTTGGAGACCAGGAGAGAGAGAGGGAGAGAAAGACACTGCCGGGGCCTTTTGTGATACTTGAATTAAGGAGTTTTGCGTACATATCACAGGCAGGTTTGTGAAGATGAAAATGGAGAAGAAGAGTGAGTGAGAGAGAGAGAGAAAGAGAGAGACAGATAGAGACAGAGACAGAGACAGAGACAGAGACAGAGACGGAGAGGGAGAGAGAGAAACAATAAGACAGAGAGAGAGAGAGAGAGAGAGAGAGAGAGAGAGAAACAATAAGACAGAGAGAGAGAGAGAGAGAGAGAGAGAGAGAGAGAGAGAGAGAGAGAGAGAGAGAGAGAGAGAGAGAGAGAGAGAGAGAGAGAGATACTTGGTGAGGGAGACTGATGAGGTGATATTGGTGAAGCTGTGTGTTGGGGTGATGTGATGTGGGCTGATTTAATGAGGAGGCTCTGATCCCCAGGTGTTGGAGAGAGAGAAGAGGGGCAAGGTAAGGTAAGGTAAGACTAAGGGAAGAAAGAGAGAGGTGTTTCAGGGAGATGAGGTTGAAATAAAATGTGATGAGGTTGAGGATAGGGGTGAGGGGTTTGGTTGTTTGGTTGTTTGGTTGGTTGGGGAATGAGAGGTTGAGGATAGGGGTCAGGGGTTGGTTGGTTGGTTGGTTGGTTGGAGAATGAGAGGTTGAGGACAGGAGTGAGGGGGTTGGTTGGTTGGGGAATGAGAGGTTGGGGATAGGGGTGAAGGGGTTGGTTGGTTGGTTGGTTGGGGAATAATGATGATGAGACAGAGTGATGGTAGGAAGGGAGCCATCAGGAGTGAAGCTGGGAGGTGGATGAAATGGTAACCGAAGGATCGTTAAAACTGAATGGGAAATGAGAGGCGAGACAAGAACGTGGAAAATTAAATTGGGTGAATTTATGATGAAGGGGAAGACCGAAGACAGTGTTAGGCCAGAAAGACGAGTCGTACGGGACCACAAGAACAGGAGGAGACATTGAGAAGGGATAGCAAGCATGAATGAATAAAAAGGAACGAGGGGACAGCTAAAAAGGAAAGGGGGGTTTAGCTAAAGTGATGATGAGAGGGAGTGTAAGAGAAGGGAAGAGAGGAGCTGAAAGGTGACACCGAGTGAGTGATATAGTAGTGTCAACCAGAGTGAAAGGGCAGACGTAGAGGGCTGTGAGTGGAGAGGGGGACAGGGTGACGAAAGGGATGAATTCAGCTAAAGAGAGGGGAGAGGGGGACAGGGTGATAAAGATGTAAATACAGGTGAGATAGGGGGACAAACACAAGGTGAGGTAGGGGCATGTAGGGTGAGGCAATAAGGTGAGACAGGCTAACAGAAAAAGAGGTAAACAGGGTAAAACAAACAGTAAATTGAAACAAGAAAGGTGAGATGAAATAGACAGGGCGACGGAAGATGAGGTAGACAAGGTAAAACAAACAGTAAATTGAGACAAGAAAGGCGAGATGAAATATACAAGGTGAAACTAAAAGGTGGGACAGGTTAAGTAAAGACGAGGTGGGCTGGATAAAACAATAAGGAGACAAACCAAATGAACAAACAAGAATCAGTCAAGACACAGAGTAGTAGTAGCAGTGAGGTAGGCATTAAAACAACAACTGGGAGGGAGGGAGGGGAGGGAGAGGAGAGGGAGGGGAGAGAGTTGGGGAGAGAGTTGGGGAGGGGTAGGGGTCGGATGGGGTTTGAGATCTAGGAAGGGGTTGGTAGGGATGGGAAGGGAGAATGGAAGTGGAAGGGGAAGGAAGAGTAGGAGGGGAGTGGAAGGGAGGGGAGAGTAGGAGGGGAAGGGAAGGAAAAGTAGGAGGGGAAGGATAGGAAGAGCAGGAGTGGAAGGGAAGGAAGAGTAGGAGGGGAAGGGAGGGGAGAGTAGGAGAGTGGAAGAGGAAGGGAGAGTGGGAGAGGGGGGGTTGGGGCTGGGGGGGGGGGGGAGGTCAAGGTACAGGCTCTCTCCGGCAATGGTCAAGTCGTCACAAACCTCTCCCTAAACTGGACACCAATTTCAGCGTCAAGCCTTTTGTGAGAATGGGGAGAGGGGGGAGAGGGGGAGCGGAAGGGGGGAGAGGGGGGCGAGAGAGGGGGAGAGGGAGGGGGAAGAGAGGGGAGGGAGAGAATATTTTTACCCCTCCGGATGGCTTTGGCTGTGTGTCTCTATCTCTGTCATTCTGCTCGTTTATCTCTCAGTGCCCATTAATAATTCGATTCCGGCCATAATTTACGACCCCCGCCAGCTGCCCCAATCCTCCCTCATCCTCATCCTACTACTACTACTACTACTACTCCTTAACCTCCTCCTCATCCTACTCCTACTACTACTACTACTACTACTCCTTAACCTCCTCCTCCTCCTCCTCATCCTACTCCTCCTTAACCTCCTCCACCTACTCCTCATCCTCGTTCCTTCCTCCCCCTACTCCTTCTACTCCTACTCCTAATACTCCTTCTCTTCCTCCTCCTTCTCCTTCTCCTCCTCCTCGTTGTCTCGTTGATATCCTGGATTAAAGGAGGAAATTTTGGGTTCGTAAATCTGGAGCAAAAACTGAATCCTCCACACTACTCCAAGCAACAGACGGAACACCATTACTTTTGCTCTTCTGGTCGGTCCTGTTTCCTGGCATACTTTGGAGGAATCAAGGCACTCCAATGTACCAAAACAGAATGACATTCACCTTATGGGGAGATTCTTTTGTGGGTGATTTTGAAGAACTCTGATTCCTCCAAATTATGCCACGAAACATATCCTTTATTAGTACCAATGAGGATGGTTGTACGTTTTTTTTTTTTTTTTTTTTTTGAATTTAGGAAGAGAATCTCCCCTAAATTAATTATTGGCAAAATTGGAGGCTACTGATTCCTCCTAACTATGCCAGAAAACAAAAAATGCCTTCAATGGTACTAATAAGGGATCTGTTTCGTGGCATAATTTGGAGGACTCAAAACACCTTCTAATTCACCAACAAGAAAATCCAATAGACTTTTTAATTCACCAAAAAATAGAATCTCACCTTAAATTAAGAATCACGAATAATATATATAACCAGAAATCCCGTCCCGTCCTCTACTCTATATACATACATACATACATACATACAAACATACATACATACATACATACATACATACATACATACATACATACATACATACATACATACATACATACATACATACATACATACATAAATACATACATACATACGCACGTTAAAACAGAACAAACAAATAAATAAAAAAATCTAACCCAGAGGAGAGCATCTTTGGTATATAACGGCATCATTAATCTGACTCAGCCTGGCTCTAAACAATCTCGGGAAGGAACGTCGATTTGATTGGACATCTGCGGCACCGTTAAGTCCAAAGGAATATTATCTGGCTACTACTACTACTACTGCTACTACTATAGTCTGTTCAAAACTTGTGTTCCGCTGGCCTCTTATGCTTAGATAGATAGAAATAGATAGATAGATAGATGGACAGATAAGAGAGATAGAAATAGAGACAGATAGAGATAGATAGAAAGATATAGATAGAAATAGATATAGATAGAAAGATATAGATAGAAATAGACAGATATATAGAGGAAAATGGAACACAAGTTTTGAACAGAGTATACTATTGCTGCTACTAATCTTCTGATGCCTTCTTTATTTTAATTATTATTACTCTTTTTTATAATCGAGATTTAGACACGATACTCTTTCTGGTATAAAAAAAATAACAAATATATCGTATCTCAATTAATGCTAACGAACCTAATATATAATGCAAGAATGATTGTTTAAAGGAAAGTAATGAATAAGCTTAGCAATAATAAACTTAAATGTTCTATCAAAAGTTGTTGCAATTCATATTTTGGCAACTTTACAGTACCATATTGGATGGAAGTAATTCAGAAGTCACTATAGTTACTAAGACATGTCGCTTATACGTATATACACTGAACCTAACACAAATTCTAAAAAGAAAACACATGTAGGAAAACCCATAAAAATAACAATACACACACACACACACACACAAAATATGACGTTAATAAAAAGAGTGTGTAATATGTTATATGAATGGCTGGCTGGCTGGTGTTGTGTTGTGTTGGATTGTGTGTCTTTATCGTGGCCATAACTTATCCCGGGACTCTTTACGCTTCATATAAGGACAGCACAAACAATTAGACGTCCTCCACGACCGCATGTATCAATTAGATTTCCCGATCGCCTTCAAAGTTTCAGCACCAGCGGCTGTTTTAATTATCTGATGACTTCTTGAACTCGGCTCACCTCCCGCTGTGATCTGACTCAGGGACGCTGCTGAGTGCTGACCTCCTTGGCACTCACTTGTATTTATTTGGTTGATCATTAAGTAAGGAGGAAGTTCCGTGTTGGTAAATCTAGAGCTACTGAAACCTCCGAGCTATTCCAAGCAACAGAACACCATTAA
Source organism: Petrolisthes manimaculis (assembly GCA_034508575.1). Taxonomy (NCBI): domain Eukaryota; kingdom Metazoa; phylum Arthropoda; class Malacostraca; order Decapoda; family Porcellanidae; genus Petrolisthes; species Petrolisthes manimaculis. The sequence goes on along the minus strand of JAWZYT010003692.1, from coordinate 98,036 downwards.
TTTTGTTCATCTGGTTATGTTTCCTGGAATACTTTGGAGAAATCAAGGCACTCCAATGTACCAAAAAAAAAAAAAGAATGACCACCTTAAGCCATCGTATCGGTCACTGCCACCACCCAGCCAATGACTGTGTTTATATAATTATGGTCTGTAGGGAAGACATTCAGAAGGACTTTTATAATTGGAGGGGGCTACTGGATACATTCACTCTATACTACAAAACAGTTCCCTGAGTCGGATCATGAGGTACTGCATGGTGTTTTCTGGTATAGTGTGTAGGGAAGTCAATGGTGGCACTTCAATTTGTCTACAGCTGAGCAAATAAAATGAAATATATATATATATGAGTTTGAATGTAGATATGAAACACTAGACTTCCCCCTACCTCCCCTTCCACTTCCCACTACACCCTTCCTTCATGTCCTTCTTAGCTCTCCCTTTCTCCTTCCCTCCCTCCCTCCCTCCCCCAAGCGCTCCCTACACCTTTTCCTCCAAGTGCCAGAGAGAGAGAGAGAGAGAGAGAGAGAGAGAGAGAGAGAGAGAGAGAGAGAGAGAGAGAGAGAGAGAGCTAGGGTGCCTGTCATGCCATATAATTACATTGCCCTCTCTGCCTCACTTAGACCTACAATTTTTCTCTTATATTATTACTTTCTTTTTTGCTACATTTTTTCCCATCACTGTGTTGGTGAGTGGATATGTGTCGCAAGGCTGTTAATAGAGAATGTAGGTGTGTGTGTGTGTGTGTGTGTGTGTGTGTGTGTGTGTGTGTGTGTGTAAATGAGTGAGTGAGTGAATTAGTGAGCAAATAAATGAGTGACATTTTAACTTTCCTTTCCCTAAGGTATCGTCGGTCGTGGTGGTTCAGTTTACACAAGGAAGACAGACAGAGAGACAGACAAACAGATGGCAGCACCTCATCAGCGAACTACCAACCGAAGAGAGAGAGAGATATTACAGTACATGGATCTGTAGTGATGCATGAAGACCACCTCCACCACCACCATGAGATGTCAGAGTACAGCACCACTAATGTCATTTCAGTTGCTGTTTACGATATAACCCTTCCTATTAATACTACCACTACCTATAATTGTGTGTGTGTGTGTGTGCGTGTGTGTGTGTGTGTGTGTGTGTGAGGATAGATGTATCATTTGAATGCGTATTTTGTTTGCGTTTTTGAATGAGTGTGTGTGTGTGTGTGTGTGTGTGTGTGTGTGTACTCATCATTCTTTGTAGCTTGTGTGTGTATGTGTGCAATTGTTTGTGAGGGTACATTTATAATATACGATGTGATTGCTTTTTTTGTTTACGTGTTTGCTTGTTTGAGTGTGTGTGTGTGTGTGTAAGCACATAATTGCTAGTGTCTGTGTGTGTATGTTTGTGTGAGTGAGACACCTGAGCCCTGATTATAGGTTTAAAGGTGTGTTCTGTTTTCAGGGCATAAACATATACAAAATAATATACAAGTCTAACGGGAAGATGGAATGTTTTCTTTCTGAGTTTAGGGAAGGTTAGTGTGTTTATAATATATATCGACGCGAGATGCAAGTCAAGTGTGTGTGTGTGTGTTGATAGGAAAATGTGTGTGTGTGTTGATAGGAAAATGTGTGTGTGTGTTGATAGGAAAATGTGTGTGTGTTGTATTGTGTTGTGATAGGTGTGTGTGTGGTGTGTGTGTGTGTGTGTGTGTGTGTGTGTGTGTGTGTGTGTGTGTGTGTGTGTGTGTGTGTGTGTGTGTGTGTGTGTGTGTGTGTGTGGGTGCAGGTGTCGCCAAGAAGGGACACACTGAATACTAACAACGTGCTGGGTTACAATTAGGGAACATTATCTACTTAAGTTAATTGTGTTTTGGGCCAGAGGTGTTGTGTGAAGGATGGATGTGCTGTTGTGATCAGAAGTGTTGTCATCAGGTGTGTTGTTGTGATCAGGTGTGTTGTCATCAGGTGTGTTGTGATCAAAAGTGTTGTGTGTTTCAGTTGTGTGGTTGTGAGTCAGGCAAGTGTAACGAGAAATATATTTTGCTCGTAATTTTTCTCCAGAGTAATAATAATCCTTGCATGAAGTCGTGGTGTAAAACAAGTACTGAGGATAACTAGATGTTGTTGTATACTATAGGTGTAATGTGATAGAGCTGTGTGTTATAGACAGGTGTTAAGAGCTGCTTTATAGACAGGTGTTAAGAGCCACATAACCTAACCGAGACTGTGGTGACGCCAGGTGTGTGTGTGTGTGTGTGTGTGTGTGTGTGTGTGTGTGTGTGTGTGTGTGTGTGTGTGTGTGTGTGTGTGTAGTGAGTAGTGCAGGTGTAGCAGGTGTAAGCAAGGAGGAGGTGGAGGAGACAATCAGTCTAGCGCGACCGATGCTGGGCGGTGACGGTGAGAGGAGGGTGTGGTGGGCGGGGTGAGGGTGGAGTGCGGTCGGGTGCGGGCGGGGTGCAGCAGCCTGGGTGCGGGCAGAAATTGGAGTGGGTTTGGGAGGGAGTGGGTTTGGGAGTGAGTGAGTTAGGGAGGGAGTGGGTTTTGGGAGGGAGTGGGTTTTGGGAGGGAGTGGGTTTGGGAGGGAGTGGGTTTGGGAGGGAGAGGGTTTGGGTGGGCTACAGTAAGGGCTTGAAAGAGTTTGTCTGGGTTTAGTCATATTATACAGGTGTGGTTTTTTATTCGTTGTATCAGGGCTGAAAGGTTTGGGTGTAAACTGGGTGAATTACGGAGATGCTTCAGATGCATTGGGTGTAAAGTGGATGGAATCAATCTGGAGTGGCATTAGATGTAACCTGGGTAAGCTCGGGACGTCTTGGGTGTAATCTGGTGAGGTTTTAGGTGCATGTTATCGATGGGATTTTTGTACTGGGCCGAGACGAAATTTTGTCCATATTTTAGGCAGAGTCTGGGCGGACTGTTGACTCGCCCGTGTGTGTGTGTGTGTGTACGGGCGGGGAGGGGGGCGTTACCTACACCGGTGGGCGTCGCACGGAATCCTAACAGGGGCGGCGCCTCTACACACCTCCACTATAAAATATGTATTCCATTATTGCAGAGATGTGGGCATAACCTCGGCGGGGCCATTGGGGGTATACTGCCCCCCCGCGACGCTCGCTGCCTCCCTCCTTCATCATACCCCCTAATTGGTTTACTGATACGCACGCCACTTTCACAACAACAAACAGTACATTCATGAGCAAATCCCCCTTCACCATAAAACTCATACAAAATATAATCTTTCTGCACAGTATGTTTATGGATGTAACCCTTCACTGTATATTACACAGAAAATATGATCCCTCTTTTCTCTATGTTTATAAAATAGACAAAATACGATATTAATACTCGTAGTGTGTTTATATGTGCACAATATATCCCTTCGGTATATTAAAGTATATACATAATGTGTATACTACTACGACTATACCACGAAACGAGCTATTTCTAAATAAGTAGTGTTGTGTGTGGCAATATTTGAAGGACGCATTACCTCCAATTTTCTGACTACAATCTGACTACAACACAACACAGGGTCCCTTAATACTGTATACGAATCATGCACAACCTAATATTACCAAATCCAGTTCCCATAATACCTTCAATATATTTGTCTACTGTACACTCACCAGGAATAGTTTTCTACTCACTACTTACTAATAAAGTCTGGCCTGAGGAAGATACTTTAAGGAACACCATGTTATTACCAACTTAAACTGAAGCCAATTAAAGAGACTTACGACCTCATAACAACAATTCATCAACCATTTGGAATCATCACATGCCTGATTTAGTCGATAACATTTATTAAGTGAACCGGAGGGCTCCAAACGATGCCAGGAAACAAAATAAACACTACAACAGCTGTATACGAGTAGGAATTGTTTAGTTGTTGCATGGTTTGGAGGAATCATAAGTCCTTCAATTCGTCGTCGACAACAGATTACCCGCCTTTATGCTCGCGGAAAAATCGAGGAGTTATTACCCATGACCTGACATAAATCTTGCTGTGGGTTCCGAGGCACAACATCACTACAAAACTGGAGTACCATCATTCGCTCAACACATCCACAGTTTCGACAGACCTCTGCTTGGCTGGTGTCGTCGATTCTTATTTATTTCCATGGTGTATTATACTCTATAAAGCGAAGACACGGGCACCATGAACGAAGATAAATCAAGATAAAATAATGAAAGTAATGGAAATGGTTGAACGATGGAAATGACTATAGAACATTATATACCAATTGGACATTATTCATAATAAGTGTTTTTGTGTACGAGTATCTTGAAGGAAGGAAAAAAAAGGAATACAGAATAAGGAAAATTATACCTTAGTTTGCCACTGGGAATATACTATAATTATAACGGTACAGAAGCCTCACAAGGTCACAGGAGTTGGATAATGAAAGCAAAATATAATTATAATAATAATATGTTGGAGAGGCACAGTTATACAGCCATTGAAAACTCGAGTTGAAGAGAGACAGAACATTTATTAGTTTACAATCTCTGTTGAACGAGGCACGTGGAAGAGACAAAGGAAAGTATGTTTACGACTGCCAGATAATATAAGACAAAGGGTTAAGGATAATGAGAGGTCACTGATGAGATGAATAGCTTTCCTCTGTAATAAAGCATCGAGTAGCATTCTTGAAGGTGACTGACTCTCTATATAAGAAGTAAGTAAGTAAGAGGAGCAGCAGCTGATCAGACATAATATTATTAAGTTTGGAAAATATATATTATATGTAAATCTCTAAATATTCAGAATATATATTATTATTATTATTATATATATATATGTAAATCTCTAAATATTCAGAATATATATTATTATTATTATTCTCTTCGTTGCAGTCTTGGTAATGGCAGTAATTTTATGTGGTATCCAGGAAATATATGATGTGATAGTGGCTTCCTGCATAATAATCATAATAATAATAGAATGGCGTTTGTCGCAATGAACTGTGAAAAAAGAAATGCTGAGATATCTGGAGCAAAATGGATGTGAGAAGTGAACTGACTGACTTGTACTACAGTTTTATTAGCATCAAATTTTGTCAGGTAATCGCTGTCCCAGGCAGCTATTGACGACTCTAATATTACAGTAACATATTGAGTTGATTGTTCCGTGTGAGTGTGAGGAGGGGGAGGAGGAGGGGGAAGGGGAGGTGGAGAGGGAAGGGGAGGGGGAGGGGAAGGTGTAGGGGAAAGGGGAGGGGTAGGGGAAGGGGGTAGGGGAAGGGGGAAGAGGAGGGGGAGGGAGAAGGGGAGGTGGAGGTGGAGGGGTAGGGGAAGGGGAAGGGGAAGGGGAGGGGGAAGGGGAGGGGATGTTTGGGGAGAATGAAGACTAGTGATATATAGGTAGATTATTCGATGTATTAGTGAACACACATCTAGTAACTCAATCAATGGCAAGAATAATTTATCGTTTGCATTAGTTCTGGATGCGACACACGATTCAAAATATTAATCTGACCTTGGTACATATTTATACCCGGGACCGTACAGGCAATCGACTCTTATTACTGGGACGACTATATTATTGATAGAGATATATATATAGTCTATAAAATCAGCCATAAATCATCATCATAAACATCCACAAAAATTATAATATTCTTCAGCATAACAGAGAGGGAAGATTGGCACAGGTGAGCGTGGGTAATTTAGTTATATATATATCCTTACAAAATAATATACAAACACTCGATTTTACCTCCTTTTCCCCCCGAGCAAGCAAGCAAGCATACACACAAACATACAAACAAGCATACACACAAACATCCACCACTATACGGCTGTCCAGTGCACATCAAAAAAGGTATATGTGACACTCCCTATCAGTTAGCAATATACACCTTACTGTCGCCGGCGGTAAGGGTGGATCTATAGACACATGCACCTCCCCGACACACACACACGCACACACACACACGCACAACCTCGCGAGGACGTTTACGCATTCCTGAATTAAAATCGCGAGTCGCAGGTCTCCTCTCGTCTCGTGGGCTGGGCTGGGCAGGGCAGGGTAGGGCAGGGCAGGGCAGGGCAGGGCAGGGCAGGGCAGGGCAGGGAAGGGCTGGGCAGGGCAGGGCTGGGAAGGACAGTTCTCGTGGTTCACTTGACAACCCGGAGATTTAGACCGTCTTAAAATATTATTCTTACAACAGTTTTTCCTTTTTAACTCTGGCGCCTTTGTTTGTTTATACCACACGTCCCATGCATGCACACTGTCACAGAGATCATCGTAATTCTTGCACACCTTTTTATTCTTCTTCTGCATGTTATTTCTGCACTCGCTCGCGTCGCCGCCTCCACGCACGGGACTATCTATTTACAGAGTTGGAAATTTACAGATTAAGAAATTTATTGGACAACGCAAGCAGTAACAATAACCCACGACGAGCATAATAATAAAAAAAATATATAAATATATAAAAAGCAAGCAAGCACATCTACGTTAGACACACACACACACACACACAAAAAAAAAAAAAAAGTTCAGGGAAAGGAGGTCATTCCATGAAAGGGTGTTTTTATTCCCTCTCCCACTTTGTGTCTGCTGCTTATCTTTTTGGTTTATTAGTTGTTGTTGTTGGTCAGGAAACCCACACTGTCTCCGAGACCTTCAGATCACATCACAGTTTAGCTCGGTTTCTTATACTGACTACATACAACCCCTTTATCTCACTCACTCAACCCCCTCCATGCACCTCACCTCTCCTCCACCACCACCACCTCCAACTAGAAACTCAACCCCCTCCATGCACCTCTCCTCCACCACCACCACAATGAAGTACCTCAAGCCACACTCCTCTTCTTCCTCCACCACAAACAAGAACCTCCAGCCACCAACCTCTGGACTCTACTACCTCCAACCTCGTCTTCCACCACCACCACCACAACTAAGAACCTCCAGCCACTAACCTCTTCTTCCTCCAACCACTTGTCTCTATAAAATTTGTGTTTCATTTGAACCAACTCCCCTCTAACAATAACAGTAACATAAACAAGAACAAAAACAAAAATAACAATAAAAATAACAATAAAAATAACAATAATAATAACAATAATAATAATGATAATAAAAATAAAAATAACAATAATAATAATAATAATAATAAATGAAAAATCTCTACCTTTCAACAAGCTGCCGTCTGTATATATATATATATATATATATATATATATATATATATATATATGTTGTGTGGGTGGAAGGTAAACACAGGATAGAGCTTCGAGTTATTTATTTCTCTTACGTTTCAGACTACACAGAGTCCATCTTCAGAGAGAAATGACATAGGGAAGAGGGTACCAGAGCTATATATACCGGTGGTGGCCTACACTGCACCTGCCACTACTTAATCTCACCTGACCTCACCTCACCTGACCTCACCTCACCTCACCCCGTCCTTTCTTTTACACTCCAGGGCTATATTGGCTGAGTAACTACACCATTTCATAAATCCTTCCCTATGATTATGAACATTCTTTGTACAAATGTATGCTGCTTCTAATGCTTTCCTCATTTTCTTTTCCAAACCACTGTGAATGATTGATGAACTCTCCCATCCGGGTAAATTATTACATTCTTCAATATGTAGTACCAATGAATTAGCTGTGTTGTGTTTCCTTACGTCAGCTTTATGCTCATATAATCTTTTCTTTATACCTCTTCCTGTTTCTCCTATATACACCTTGTCACACCCATTACATGGTATACTATATATCACGCTGTTATTATTGACACGCTTTTCCTTGTTTGCCTGGGTTATTTCGCCGATTCTCTTTCCAGATGATGTTGCAATTTTTAAACCAACCTTGTTCATTTGTCTATCAATTACCGAGCCAAATATAGCCCTGGAGTGTAAAAGAAAGGACGGGGTGAGGTGAGGTGAGGTCAGGTGAGGTGAGGTCAGGTGAGATTAAGTAGTGGCAGGTGCAGTGTAGGCCACCACCGGTATATATAGCTCTGGTACCCTCTTCCCTATGTCATTTCTCTCTGAAGATGGACTCTGTGTAGTCTGAAACGTAAGAGAAATAAATAACTCGAAGCTCTATCCTGTGTTTACCTTCCACCCACACAACATACTTGTCAATATGAATCATTCATATATATATATATATATATATATATATATATATATATATATATATATATATATATATATATATATAAAATGCATACAAATTAGCCTGGTTGCGGGTATTAACGCATTCAAATTTACCTCGTTCCGGACAATAACAAAAATAAAAATATGCATAATTATAAAATGTCGTGTCTGTATACCGTTTCTATTTTTTTGTATTTTTTCTGCTTGTTGGGAAGAAGAGTGTGCTTGTCGAATCGTCAAAGAAAAATAATAAAATAATTACTCCTTCTTCTCCAACATTTTCCTTTTTGTTTGTTTTGTTTCAGCGATGCCAAACGATCCATCGGTCAGTATGAACTTCAGCCTCTCTCTCTCTCTCTCTCTCTCTCTCTCTCTCTCTCTCTCTCTCTCTCTCTCTCTCTCTCTCTCTCTCTCTCTCTCTCTCTCTTTCCAACCTCAGATTTCTCTTTTCTCTCTCACATTTTCTCCTTCATCCCTTCATGATTTATTTTTTATTTTATTTTTATCTCCTATTCTTAACTCAACTGTGTAACAAAGTATTAATATTTCCACCTGAATGATGTAACACCACACTATATACCGAGTTCTTCAAAGAGTATTATATCACTACATAAAAACACGCTGTTAAGTATCTGCCTAAAACTCCCGAGATATATTTTTTTTATAATATATACATAAAGAGTAACCCACCAACGCTCACTCGCTGCTTCGTTCATTCGCTCGCTATCATCATCCATCATCGCCGTAAAAATTTTCACGGCAACTTTTCCCCTAACTCGGTAATTTTTCACGGCAACTTTTCCCCCAACTTGGCAATTTTTCGGCTATTTTCCCCTCGCTTTACGTCTAATTAACCCGACTCTCACCGTCTCCCCTGCCAGTCATTATCAACATTTCAGATTCTCCCTCACCGCACTTAACTCTCTCTCTTCCTCTCGCTCTCTCTCTCTCTCTCTCTCTCTCTCTCTCTCTCTCTCTCTCTCTCTCTCTCTCTAACCATCCCGTGCACAGCCTCCTCTTCTCTTCTCTTTCTCGTGATTTTTTTTCTTCTTCCTCTTTTAGCATCCCAAGTTTTAATCCTTTCTGAAATTGACAGTGATTAGGGAATAGATGTTTTTTTTTTCCTCTCTCGCTCGCTCCTCCCCACAACCAAACCTCCTCCAACACGCTTATGGTATTCTCGGGTACTGTTAATTCCATTTTGCTCAAGTAAAGAAGAAATTATTTTAAACTTCACTAAAAATATTCCAGCTGTTACCCGTTACTGACAAACTACCAACATGAACTATTAAAATCCACATAAAATGTTGCTATATATTTTACAAGTGTTGTTTACAAAATATAAACATTTGTAAAATGTGTAGCAAGTTAAATATACTGCATTTGAAATCGATAGAATAAGTTGCTACATATTTCACAAGTGTCGATCAATATTTTGTAAACAACATAAATACGACGACATTAGAACATTTTCGTCAAACTTTTTGGTTATGATTGTACAAGGGTTTTAATTCAGATGATGCTTGGTTCAATGCTAAAATAATATTCTGCCTCATTTATTTAAGAGGAAAATGCCGTGCTAATATAATATTCTACCTCATTTAATTCGGGGGATATTTGGTGCCTCATTCACAGTCGTCCCAAGTCAACCAACCAACCAACCAGCCGCTAGCCACCACCCTGAGCATCTGGGAATGAAATTAATCCTTCAGGTTTGGATGATGTATGGCGCCTTCATTGAATTAAAATCCGGGGTTCCATTAAAGTCTTATCTTCATGGTATAATCTGGAGCAGCAGCAGCACGGCAATTAAGGGGTGACGCGGCCAGGCCAAGCGGGGGGACTTCAGTCAGGTGAAAGACAAGAGGAGGTGGGGGGTGCTGGACGGGGGGGCGTTGAACAAGATGATTTGATGTAGGGGGGTGGAGGATGAGGAGGTATGATTTGATGTGTGTCTGTGTCTGTGTGTCCAGTGTGTGTGTGTGTGTGTGTGTGTGTGTGTGTGTGTGTGTGTGTGTCCAGTGTTTGTGTGTGTGTATGTGTGTGTTGCAGGCAAGAGAAAGTCAAGTCAGTCAGGTGTTTGGGATGGATGTTGGTAAGGTGATGAAGTACTGACTGCCTGCATGGAATGAGTCGAGGTTGAAGGAGTAGCTAATCTCTTTTGGAATAATAGGAGGAGCCTTTAGTTTACCTTCGAAACTAGTAGCCCGTTTCCTTGCATAGCCTTGTAGGAATCAGTAGCTCTTAAATTCTCCCACACGAGGTTACTCCCTAAATTGGTATGTGATGATCTGTTTGGAAAGGTTGTATATAGAGGGATGCATGTGGAGGTTAGGTGTGGGTGTGTGGTGATGTGGTAGTGTGTGTGTGTGTGTGTGTGTGTGGGTGTGTGATGAGGTGTGGTGTGTGTGTGTGGTGGAGGTAGTTGTGAGGTGTGTGATGGTGAGGTAGTGGTGAGGTGTGTGGTGTTTGGAATCTGAGGTTAAAGATGGATTGGACAACGAGATCAGAAATGAGAAAATGAAGAGGGATGAAATTAATTGAGTGAAGGATTAAGCAAAGTGGAATGAGTTTACATATGAGTGAGATATAGAGATGGGAGCGATACAGAGAGATGAGAAACGGTTATGGGTGGAGTGAGATGAAACGAGATGAGGAACAGTGAGGTGGAGTGAGACGAGACGAGATGAGATGAGAATGGTGTAGGTGTAGGAAGGGATGCAGATAGGTGAGATGATGAGATGAAGATAGGGTTGAGTGAGACAAGCTGCAGATGAGATGGGCTTAGGCTAGACTTTGGTAGTGGGATGGAATGGGATGGGATGAGATGAGATGGGATGGGATGGGATGGGATGGGAGGAGGGCGGGGTGCACGAGTTGGTTGGTTGGTTGGTTGGGGTAGGGTGTGGGTAATAGAAGGTAGAGAGAGTAGGGAGGAGGGCGGGGTACACGAGTTGGTTGGTTGAGGTAGGTAGGGTGTGCATGGGTAAATAGAAGGTAGAGTGGGGATGGAATGGGATGGGAGGAGGGTGGGAGGCACGAGTTGGTTGGGGTAGGTATATAGGGTGTGGGTAATAGAAGGTAGAGAGAGAGAGAGAGTGGTGGGGATAATAGTGGGTATAGGAGAGGTCAGTGTGTAGGATATTACAGGGTTGGGTGGTGGTGGATGACAGTTCGATACAACCCCAGATTACACGCTGGCTCCCACAATTTCCTATCTCTTTCAATCAGGTACACAAGGTAAAACACACGCATTACCGACAACACGCGAATGGAAAAAAACGACAACCGCAAATGGAAAAAACAACAACACACAAATGAAAAATAAACACGCGAATTGAAAAAAACATGCAAATGGACAATAGCTCGCAAATGGAAAAAAACAAAAAAAACAGCAACATCAAATTGAAAAAAAAAACACGCAATTGGAGAAAAAAAATGAAAAAAAAAACATGCACATGGAATAAAACACGAAAATGGAAAAACACACAAATGAAAAATAAAAATAAAAAATACAATACCGTCGACTAAAACCTCAAAACTTTTCACTGTTTAGAGAACGACAAACCTCACATTTTTAACAACAACAACAACAACAACAACAACAACAAAAACAACAATATGCAGACAATATTATAATAGGGTCTTGTTCTCTCAATAGTAGAACTACAACGACACACATTTATCGATAGCAGTTGTGTGTGTGTGTGTGTGTGTGTGTGTGTGTGTGTGTGTGTGTGTGTGTGTGTGTGTGTGTGTGTGTGTGTGTGTGTGTGTGTGTGTGTGTGTGTGTGTGTCTTGACTAGATAAAAACAAAACAAAACAAAACAAAAACAACTACAGGTACATACATCACTGGGGGAGAACTAGTTTGCATTTATTATTATTATTATTAAGGGGGAAGTTGTTTTGTGTTGGTATTTAAATCTGGAGTAACTGAATTCTCCAAACAAACATGCAACAGAACACTTATTATTTTTGCTCTTCTGGTCCCGTTTGTTTCCTGGCATACTTTGGAGGAATCAACGACACTCCAATGTACCAAAAGAGAATAATTACCTGCCTACAAACTTGAGGGCTACTGATTCCTCCAAACCATGTAAAGTAAACAGTCTACATCTATATAAATAACAGTAGGTAAAGAGAGTCAGTTAGTTTCGTGGCATACTTTGGAGGAATAAATTCTCTCTCTAAAAAAAAAAAAATGTCCAATAATATGTGACACACTCAGAACGGACATTTCAGTGGTCAGCAGCAGACTATAATATTATGCAGCAGTGGAGTCTTGGTGGTTAAGGTGGAAGGGGTGGAATGGTGTGTAAGGTTGAGGATGTGGAATTATATGTAGGGTGGAGTGTTGAGGAGGTGGAATGGTAGGTGGGGTAGAGAGAGTGGAATGGTGGTTAGGGTGGAGGAGATAGGATGGATAGGTAGGTAAGGAGGAGGATGGAGGAGATAGGATAGATGGGTAGGTAAGGAGGAGGATGGAGGAGATAGGAGATAGGTAGGTAAGGAGGATGAAGGAGGAGGATGGAGGAGATAGGTAGGTAAGGAGGAGGATAGAGGAGACAGGATAGATAGGTAGGTAGGTAAGGAGGAGGATGGAGGAGATAGGATAGATGGGTAGGTAAGGAGGAGGATAGAGGAGATAGGATGGATAGGTAGGTAAGGAGGAGGATGGAGATGATAGGATAGATGGGTAGGTAAGGAGGAGGATGGAGGAGATAGGATAGATAGGTAGGTAGGTAAGGAGGATGAAGGAGGCGACAAAGGTAGATTCCTCGTCTCAGGTTGTGGCGCCACACATGGAATATAATTACAAGACTCGTTCTATTGAGGAGGAATGTGTTTGTTGTAGGATGTCACAGCTGGTTGGTCGGTCGGTCGGCTGTGGTAGTCCGTGGTTTGTTGGTTTGTTTGTTGGTTTGTTTGTTTGTG
>JAWZYT010003692.1:67500-80000 GCA_034508575.1 Petrolisthes manimaculis | reverse complement strand
GCCAGCCGTTTCTTTATCTCGGAAGCCGGATGTGAGGGGAGCCGTTTCTTTATCTCGGAAGCCGGATGCGAGGGAAGCCAGCTGTTTCTTTATCTCGGAAGCCGGATGCGAGGGGAGCCGTTTCTTCATCATCCATCCATTCCTTCCTCCCGTTGCTTGTTCTTCATTTCCCGAGACGGATCTTCACTGCTGTCCTAGGCCCGTAGTTTAAAAAAAATTGCGGGCCCTTACTGGAGCTCTATGAACCCTCCAAATAATCCAGGCCACAGAACGCTTCAGTGTTTCTAATAGGGAATCTGTTGCCTGGAGTAGTTTGGAGAATTCATAGAGCTTCAGTAAGGGCCCTCAATTTTTTTTAAACTACGGGCGCTAGTCTTTCAGGGTCCAGGGGGGCACTTTTGTTTACTCTCTCTCATTTGTCTCTCAAGGTAGGGGAACTATCTCTCTCCCTCTCTGTTTTCTCTCCTTTTTCTCTCAGAGTAGGGGGACACTCTTTCAGTTTTCTCTCCTTTTTCTCTCATAGTAGGGGGATACTTTCTCTGTTTACCATCTCTTTTTCTCTCAGGGTAGGGGGACTCTTTCTCTGTGTACTATCTCTTTTTCTCTCAGAGTAAGGGGAACAGTCTCTCAGTTTTCTCTCCCATTCCTCGTGTCAATCAAATAGAACAGAGACCGAACCTGAGCGTACAATTCATTATGGCCCCTTATGACTTAACGTGAGTCGCAAAATAAACATACTGTATAACATTAATCGAACAAATAATCGCAAAATCAACACACTGCAACAACAACAACAACAACAACAATAACAAAACACACTATAACCTTAAAAGCAAAAGGCAAGAAACCACACAAAACAAAACTACCGAATCTTTAAAACCCCGGATATATATTGTTTGTTTGTTTTTGTTTTTTGTTTGTTTTTGTGTGGGCGTCTAAAGTTTCGAAATAGTTAAGAGCCGTGCATCCCAAACCCAAACAATGTCCCTTAAAAGCCCTGTGATCGTGTATGAAAAGTGGACGCTACTGATTCCTCCTAACCATGCTACGAAACAAGGTCCTTCCATATAGGTGGTGTTTCGTGGCAATATTTGAAGGACTCATTTATCTCCAATTTTCTGACTACATCACAGGGAGTAACGCAGACGGACCCCCGAGCCTTGAAGCGGTATACGTACACCCGTGAGAGGTTAATGATAGTGGTAGTGGTAGTGGTAGTGGTAGTGGTGGTGGTGGTGGTGGTGGTGAGGAGGCGTGTTTTGCATAGCCCCTGTTGCAGAGTTGGCTGTCTTGTCTGGGACGTTGACAAAGGGATGCTCACACCGCCCTTATTTTCCTTCCAGACACGACCAATTTATCACTGCCACTTTCCCTTACATTTAGACACTACTACTTTTCTTTCAGACACTCCATTTAGACACTGATTATACTCTTCTTCACGCAACCCACTTAACTTGGAACACATTACCACTTTCCCGCACACTTTAAGACACTGCCACTTTCCCTTGCACTCCACTTACGACACTGATACTTTCCTTCCACCTTTCCACTTAGACACTTATACTTTCCTCCAACTCTCGGCTGACTCGAGGATTGTGTTATGTCGTCGCGAACCTGGAGGCTATAAATTCTCCTAAAATGTGCCACAAACAACAGCAACTACAATAAATGACTCGATCGATCCCCAGCGGTCCTTTTAAAATCATGAGCGACACATTCTAAAGACGGGATGTTCCGCGACCCCCACCTACCTCTCTTGGGCTTTGGTGAAGGAGCAAGAAGGTCTGGGCAGAAAATAATGTGTTGAGTACAGATGAAGTGGTGGGTATCATGGCAGAAGGAGGTGGTCGAGTGACGGTAACTGTACCTGGCATTTATGTGCGGCAGGCAACTGATGGCGGGTAAAGATGATGAAGGAGCTGAGCAGGAGATAAAGGATGGAAGAGGGAAGAATGGAAGAGGGAAGACTGGAAGAGGGAAGGATGGAAGAGGGTAGAGTGGAAGAGGGAAGAATGGAATAGGGAAGGATGGAAGAGGGTAGAGTGGAAGAGGGAAGAATGGAAGAGGGAAGGATGGAAGAGGGAAGAATGGAAGGGGGAAGGATGGAGGAGCGAAGGAAGCATTGAATCAAGTGAAAGAAAAATGAGGCGTTTCAAGAGTTGTACTATTTCTACTCATACAACCCACCTCCACCCACTCCCAATACCAACCCCACCTCCACCCACTCCCCATACAAACCCATGCACCTCACCCACTCCCCATACAAACCCATGCACCTCCACCCACTCCCCATATACTCCATCTCCAACCCTCCCTCCCTCCCTCCTTCCCCATGCATCTCCATCAACTCCTCATCCCCCTCAGAGCGAATATTGTTAATGGATTTTCCCTGATCATTAATCAAAGAAGGGAAGGGAAGGTAGGAAGCCACACCACTGAGATGGCCTCCTCGCGTCTCAACCTTCCTCCATTCTCCTTCCCTCCATCTTTTCCACTTCTGTTCCACCTCCTCCATTCGTTTCAACCTTCCTTCATTCTCCTTCCCTCCACCTTTTCCACTTCTGTTCCACCTCCTCCATTCGTTTCAACATTCCTTCCCTCTCGTTCCCTCCACCTTTTCCACTTCTGTTCCACCTCCTCCATTCGTTTCAACCTTCCTTCCCTCTCCCTCCTTACCTCCACCTTTTCCACTTCTGTTCCACCTCCTCCATTCGTTTCAACCTTCCTTCATTCTCCTTCCCTTCACCTTTTCCACTTCTGTTCCACCTCCTCCATTCGTTTCAACCTTCCTTCCCTCTCCTTCCCTCCACCTTTTCCACTTCTGTTCCATCTCCTCCATTCGTTTCAACCTTCCTTCACTCTCCTTCCCTCCACCTTTTTTACTTCTGTTCCATCTCCTCCATTCGTTTCAACCTTCCTTCCCTCTCCTTCCCTCCATCTTTTCCACTTCTGTTCCACCTCCTCCATTCGTTTCAATCTTCCTTCCCTCTCCTTCTCTCCACCTTTTCTACTTCTGTTCCACCTCCTCCATTCGTTTCAACCTTACTTCACTCTCCTTCCCTCCATCTTTTCCACTTCTGTTCCACCTCCTCCATTCGTTTCAACCTTCCTTCCCTCTCCTTCTCTCCACCTTTTCCACCTCTGTTCCACCTCCTCCATCCTTGTCCCTATGCCTCCACCTCCTCTACACCTTCTCCACCTCTGCACTATATTATTTTTATCTGTATATTTCTACCTCAACAATGTCTTAGTCTGATCATCTACCTTGTCCTTCTCCTCCTCCAAATGTATCCTTTAATATAAACAAACCTTTTATTTATTTATTTATTTATTTATTTATTTATTTATTTATTTGTTTCTCTGCCTTTTTTCCTTTACTGTACCACAATAAATTTTGCCTTGTTTTATTTCACCTAGTTCTCATTTGCCACCTTTTGTTTACATTTCTATCTTCCTCTTTTCTTCCCATTGTTAGTTTATTGTTTTCATATTTTCCTACTCGATATTTTCCTACTTCCCTTCCATCATCTTCCCTCCTCTCATAATTAACTCCATCATTCTATTCCCTCTTCTGGCTGCATGGTTTCATACTTCATTTCCATCACCATCATCATCATTATTATTATTATTACTTCTCTCACATCTCATCCCCCTACCCACCATCCATAAACCCATCACCACCATCACCAAACAAACTCTACTCTCATAACTACATGCCAAATTCATCATCATCATCGCTCTCCCATCATTATCTCCTCTCTCTCTCTCTCACACACACACTCACTCGCTCCTCTTTATTCAATACTCGTCCCACTCTCAATATTATTATCAATTCTTTCTCGCTTCCTCCAATCATAAACCCTTTCTCTTCCTCCTCCTCCTCCTCCTCTTGCTCCTCCTCCTCCTCCTCCTCCTCTTCCTCCTCCTCCTCCTCCTCCTCCTCTTCCTCCTCCTCCTCCCTTTCCTCTTCTGTAACTTGTGTGTTTTAAGGTAATTTTTCATTTAGATCCTTCAATATTTAATTTACATATCCTGCCTCCACTCAAGAACTCATCTCGCCTCTCCACCTGATAATTCTTTTCCATTGTTTATTATCTCTCCTTGCATATTATTCTTTTTCCTGTTTAAATGCATGGTTGTGTGAGTGAATGTGTGTGTATATGTGTGTGCAAACCTGTGTGTATGAGTGTGTTTGTGTTTGAGTTTGTGTGTGTGTGTGAGCCTGCGTGAATGTATGGTGTGCGTGTTTGTGTGAGCCTGCGTGAATGTGTGGTGTGCGTGTTTGTGTGGGTGTGCGTGTTTGTGTGTGTGAGTGTGCGTGAGGAAGCCCAGATAAAAACAAAAGGACCTCCCATGATCTTGACTTGAGTATGCTTGAGTGACTTCAGGGAAACGCCCCCCAGCTCACACCCTACCCCACCCTACCCTACCCTACCCTAACCTACCCTACCCTCTTCAGATCAGCAACATCAACATCAGCATCAACATCCTTACACTTTAGATATTATTATTATTATTCTTTCATTCAACCCTCACCACTTTCATACCCTCTCCAGTATCCTCCTTACACTTTAGATATTATTATTATTATTATTCTCTCTTCCCTTCATACTCTCCTACTCTCATTCAACCTTCACTATCTTCATTTTCTCTCCAGAATCACCAGCATCTTTACTCTTCATATATATCATTCTATGTTGTTATTCTTCTCAACCCTCAACACCTACATATTCTTCCTTCCCTCCTCAGTCAGACTCTTGCCACACTCGTACACTCCCAATGTAAACAATATCCTCTCCACAGCATCTATAGTCTTCCCTTCATCATCATCATCAATGTTATCTCCTATATATTGTGCCTCCACTAACACCCTACCTATACCTTCTCTACATTCCCCTTCTCTACCATCTTCCCATTCCCCTCTAAGTCACACATGCCTCCTCTCACACTCCATTAACTTCATACCCCATTTAGCATCTTCCTCTTCCCTTCCCCTTAAACATAATTCCCTTGCATTAGATTCTCTCTCTCTCTCTCACTCACTCCCACCATTATTATCATCTATTGTCTTCCGTTTACAAGCTTATCTATCCCCTTCTTGTATACCGCCTCCTCTGTCACTCTCCTTGCTTCCTTACCATTAACCTCCCCCATGCAAACTTATCCTCCCATCTTGCAATCCTATACTCTCAATCAATCTCTGACCTCCTACCCTCACTCTCAGTCCTACCAACCCCTCCTTCTCCTCCTCCCATCTTTCCTCTTACCTCCTTACCTCACTGTCTGCGTTGCACCTCAGGGCCTGCCTCGTTCTATCACTGTCTGCTCAGCCTCAAAACTATTTTCCTTCACTTATCTTGGCCTGCCCACTCTCTCCCACTCATCTCTGTTTCATCTCGTCTCCTCTGAACCCACTCAAGCCAAATGTCCCCCTCAGGTTCCGTCGCCCCCACCTCCCCCCTCTACAGTTTATTCCAGCACTCTCCTCTCCCTTTGTCATAATCCATCAACCTTTTTGTCACGCTCTGTCTAACTTCATCACACTCTGGCCCTTCAATATCACACTCTTCAATCCTTCTAACGACAATATCCCTTTTGTCACACTCTGCCTCTTTTAATATTGTCCAATGAACCAAGTGGGCCCCGTTTAGGTTACACTTTGCTCCCCTTTTTAGCTCACTTTGTTTCCTTTTAATATACTCTGCCTCTCACTACGACCCCTCACAAACATGCAGCATCTCTCTCTCTCTCTCTCTCTCTCTCTCTCTCTCTCTCTCTCTCTCTCTCTCTCTCTCTCTCTCTCTCTCTCTCTCTCTCTCTCTCTCTCTCTCTCTCTCTCTCTCTCTCTCTCTCTCTCTCTCTCACACACACACACACACACACACATAAAAAAGGTGACGAAGTGAAAACGCAGACTAAAATTTTAAACCAATATTCCCAAGTGTCGGAACATCTGGCTCTCCTGTAAATTTTTCTTGCCTGTCTTTTGTGCTTCATGAAAATACACTCACTATTATTATGATGCAAGTATTATTTTATGTTATCTTATTTTATGTTATTATATTATGCTATTATTTTATGTTATTATTTTTATGTTATTATATTATGCTATTATTTTATGTTATTATTTTTATGTTATTATATTATGTTATTATTTTTATGTTATCTTATGTTATTATATTATGCTATTATTTTATGTTATTATTTTTGTTATTATATTATGCTATTATTTTATGTTATTATTTTTATGTTTTATATTATGCTATTATTTTATGTTATTATTTTTATGTTATTATATTATGCTATTATATCATGTTATTATTTTTATGTTATTATATTATGCTATTATTTTATGTTATTATTTTTATGCTATTATTTTATGTTATTATTTTTATGTTACAATCATTGCATTCCTTGGTAGAGATAAATGTGACAACCGGATTCCTTGAGATAGTTCCTTAAGCATCTTATAATAATCTTTTATATAATAATAATAATAATAATCTTTAACTGTATATATATATAAAATAAAATAAATTTAATGCAACTTAAATATTCTTAGCAACTTATATGAATATAAACACTCACAAACAAAAATTTAGGTATATACACTACACTAAAAACATCCACATGAAAAAAAAAAATGCTAAAACAAGAGACAAAAATGATGAGTACAAATCATGCAAAAAAAAAAAAAAAAATCAACTAAAATTTTACATAAAACCGCTCATAAAATACACGAAAAAATCACATCGACGAAATCCAATTAGAAAAAAAAAAAAAAAAAAAAAAAAAAAAAAAGTGCTGCCCAAACCTCAGAAATCATCGTTTGGTCTCCTTCCTAATCTGGACCCAGGGTGGACTGACTGACTGACTGGCTGGCCACGACGAAATAAATACACTGATTATCCAACGTGCGTGAACACCAACAGGGAGCAGAGATAACATTGGTGAGGGAGTCTTTTTGTCCATCTTTTGTTTTCCTTCATTTGTATCGCTGAGGTGTTTTTATTTATCTATTTATCTATCTATCTATTTATCTCTCTATCTATCTATCTATCTATCTATCTAACTATCTATTTATCTCTCTATCTATCTAGCTATCTATCTATCTGTTTATCTATCTAGCTATCTATCTAACTATATATTTATTTATTTATTTATTTGGGTGTCTTTGTCGTGACGTTTTCTCGTATCTTTATTATTATTTGATTATTATTTTCTCCCTACACACTGTTATAACTTGCATCATCTAAATAACATCTTTCATTTCTTCGATATGGCTTTTTGTATGAAAATTATAAAAAAATAAAAAAAATAAAAAAAATATAAATATACAAACATACATACAAGCACGCAATCAAAGCTTTATTTAATTTTTATTCATTGCCTTTCTCTCTCGGTATTTCTCCCTCCTTTTTTTTTATTTTTTATCTATCCATCGAGCAATATATCATTCGGCCTTGTGTTTGCATCTACCTATCTATCCATCTTTCTCATTCACTCCTTATCTCGTTTCGCTCTTTCACCTTCCCGACACGCCCTCCTCTCTCCCCCATCTCTCTCTCTCTCTCTCTCTCTTTCTCTCTCTCTCTCTCTCTCTCTCTCTCTCTCTCTCTTCTCTCTCTCTCTCTCTCTCTCTCTCTCTCTCTCTCTCTCTCTCTCTCTTCTCTCTCTCTCTCTCTTCCTAACCTTTCTTTTTTCTTTCTCCTCCCCGTCTTCTTTCCCTCTCCCCTCCATTTTTCATTTTTCTTTGCCTCTTCTCTCATTCTGTCCTTCCTTTCCTTCCAATATTTTGTTCCCTCTCCTCTTCATTTATTATACATTCTCTACCTCCTCATCTTATCTTTCCTCTCATACCCATTTTTTTGTTTCCCATCTTCCTCATCTTTCCTGCCTCTCCTTCAAATTATTCTTTCACTTCCTCTTCCTTCCCATTCCCTTTAGCCTTGTTTCCCATCCTTCCTTTCCCTATTTCCATTCCCTTCTTTCCCATCCTTCCTTTCATTATCTCCAGTTCCCTTCTTTCCCATCCTTCCTTTCCCTGTCTCCAGTTCCCTTCTTTCCCATCCTTCCTTTCATTGTCTCCAGTACCCATTTCTCAATCCCAATTCATCCCACGAGAGTTATCAAATGATCACCAATACTTTTCCCACCAACATCCCTCTCCTCTCGACCCTCTCTACTGCCCAGTTCCTCCTCCTTCTATATCTATCCATCAACTCATCCTCTTCCCACACACATCATCTCCACCAGGCAATCGATTCATCAACTTTTAAAATCCTTCTTGATATCCTCCGCCTAACTAACCCTCATCCTCATCCTTCATTTCACGTCCCTCCCAGTCTCCCATATATCCTATCCTCTTCAATTAACCCCATCCTACTTACTACCTACACCTCTTTTTTTCATCCCACCTCCTCCTCATCCACAATCACTTCTTTCCTGGACATTCATAACCACTTTCTTTCTCCTCATTTCAACTTCTACTATTCCTTTACTTCCCTTCTTTCATTTCCAAACCTGTTACATTTTCTCCTCATCCCACATTCCCTCTATCCCACAATTTCAATACATTTAATTATTTTGATACAATTCCACATCCATTAAATTCTTAAATCTATACCCCTATCTTTTCTTTCCCATTCGATGTCCCTTCCTTAATTCCTTCCTTCCCACCACACACCTTCCTCTCTCTTTGCAACCCATCTTTCCCCTTTTCTCTCTAGTTATCCCTTTTATCCCTCCTCTCCCCCCCTTCCCACCCGTCCCCATCCCTTTCTTACACCTCCCACCCACCCTTCTCTTTCTCATATCTCCCACCCACCCGTCCCCATCCCTTTCTCATACCTCCCACCACCACACCCTCAACAAATGTCTGCTAGTGTGTCTGCTTATCACTGCTCACTTGTTTTTCTCCTCTCTCTCTCTGTGTGTGGTTCGTATCTTCGTATGTTTAGCTACTTTTTACCTTCCTGTCTGTCTGTCTCCTTTCTTCTCTACCTCTCTCACTCACTCCTTCATCAGTCCCTTCTCTGCCTATCTGTGCTTCTTTGTCACCTTCTCCTTCTTTTGTGTTCTTGTCAGCTTACACTTGGGCTTTTCGTACTTCTCGTCTCCTATGTCTTGTCCTGTCCCTCTATCTTCCTCATCTGGTTTGTCATGTTCTCGTTTCATTGTGAATTCCTCTATATTTTCGAGGTTTCATTCATAGCTAATGTTACTCTTTCATTCCATCATCTTACTATTGGTACTATGATTATGACTACTACTACCACTACTATTATTATTACTACTACTACTACCACTACTATTACTACTACTACCACCATCACCACTATTGTTACTACTACTACTACTATATTACTACTACTACTACCACCACCACCACCACCACTACTACTACCACTACTATACTACTAATAACAATAACAATAACTATAATAATAATAATAATAATAATATCCCAGCTATTACTACTACTACTATTGAACTGTTTAACATAATGACGTCCTGATACGGATTTTACTCAACACAACACAACACAACAAAACACAACACAACACAACACAACACAACAACCTCACACCAACACAACACAACAACACACAACACAACACAACAACACCCTCTCTGGCTGGCCCAAGGAAAGAAAGGCCAGCCAACTAACAACAAAATGCATCCACAATAAAAACTAAACCTTCAACACAACACAACCACACGAAGATCCCACTTGAATTATTTTACTATGATTATCACAAGGGATTTACTACCCCCTGTAAAACTTAACTGTGACCCTTATAATATACAGAGAAGTGAAGGAGGGCTGCTATACTAAACTTGTACTAATACCACTATCAAGTTATAACTACTCCAATTTTTATTATTATATTTATTTTTATATATTTTTATTACTATATATTTTGTGTGTTTTTCGATAATTTTATTACTATATTCTTATTACTATTTTTTTATTACAATTGTTTCTACACATTTTGCAATATCTTTATTACTACCTTTTTTACTATATTTTTATTACTTTAATTCTGATTTATAATTATTTTCTACTCTATTTTTATTACAATATATTTTTGCCATACTTTTACTACTATATTTTTATTACAATATATTTTTGCCATACTTTTACTACTATACTTTTTATTATCATATTTTTTTTTCACTCCATGTCATTTTTCTTCCACGACGATACCACTGGCATACAACTACAACTACAACAACTACAACCACAACAACTACAGCTACAACCACAACCACTATGCATTCTTTACAGGGACAATATCATGTGATCAGAATTTAGAGTTTCAGATTCGTGGCACCAATTTATTCTAGGGAACTCAACGCACTCCTGCCAAGCACCATGCAGTAGAGGACTTGTTTTGTTGTATGTATTGGAGTAATCAGTAGTCCTCCAAGTTGACTACAAGAGCTTCAATAGCCTACCTCCTTACCTTAACCTACCCAAACTCCTTACCTTAACCTATCCAAACTCCTTACCTTATTAAACCTACACAAACTCCTTTTTTCTCCTAGTTTTCTTTCCTTCCCTAACCCTCTCTCTCTCACCCATCCTTGCCCCACCCTCTGTAATATTCTACCCAGTCTTTCCTTCCAGCCTACCCTACTTCTTACCTTAACCTACCCAATCTCCTTTTTTCCCCAACTTTTCTTTACTTCCCCCTACTCTCTGCCCCACCCTCTGTAATATTCTATGCTGTCTTTCCTTACCCTACCATTTCTCAGCCCTGCTCTGCCCTGTCGTATCTTTCCACCCCTGTTCTGTCCTTCCCTGCCTCTTACCCTTCTTTCCCTTACTCCTTCGAACATTCTCCTTCACCTGACTTCTTTACTCTCTTCACCCAGCCCTCTCCCCCATTCCTTACCCTTTTTCCTTCCTCCTCACCCTCTCCCTTCCACCATTCCCTCCTCCTCTCCCTCTTCCTTGCCCCTTCCCTCCCTCTTACCCTCCTCCCTTCCTCCATTCCCTCCCTCCCTGCCATGCCTCTTCTCCCTCCTCCCCTCTTACCCTCCTCCTCCTCCTCTTCGACCCCTCCCCCTGCCCTGCCCTGCCTTGTGTCGCGAGAGGGATCAAAACAAATATTTCACCGCCGGTATCACAAGGTGTGGTCATATTCTTACAAAACAAGCCTTACTAGGAACAGGCAGAGGGAGGCAGCCAAGGGGAGAGAGACCAGGGATGTAAAAGAGACGGAATGTGGTGTGTGAGATAGAGTGGAAGATAGACAGACAGACAGACAGACAGACAAACAGAGGAAGGGAAAAAGAGAATAAGAATAACGAAGTAAATAAGGAATTATAGAAGAGAAAACGCAATATTCATTTTCTCGGCTGAGATCACGGAGAGAAACAGAATAATGTTTTGCCAAAGAAAAATAATAGTGTGTACGATTATAAAAGTAAATAATATATTAAGGCATAAATTGGAAAAGATAGAATCGACATGATAACATCGACATGCAACATTTAACAAAAATAAGAAGCATTTAAATATCTTACCCATGCTTCCAATAGTCTAGTTCAGAATAACAAGTTAACTCCTTTACATTTTCCCTCCATTCTACTTACTACTATTTCCTACAATACTCAATATTTATAATGTCAATAAATATCCACTCGGCCAATATCCACACATCATACTTTGTCCACGTAAATAAACACATCCACGTAAATAAATATATCCACGTAAATAAACACATCCACGTAAATAAACACATCCACGTAAATAAACACATCCACGTAAATAAACACATCCACGTAAATAAACACATCCATGTAAATAAACACATCCACGTCAATAAACACATCCACGTAAATAAACACATCCACGTAAATAAACACATCCACGTAAATAAAAGCAACACCGAATACCCGCTCATATCATTACCACTGCCTCACCACTTGCTCATAAGATACTCAGTATATAAGATACCCATAAGATACCCATAAGATACCCATAAGATACCTCAGGACTCAATCATAGCAGAATATTCTTTAACTCACAAGCAGTACTCTCTGTATCTTCCAATTTTTAATATGCTATCACTCAGGCACCTACACTGAAAATCCACTTACTGAGATACCGTACCAAGTTAATGCTCCCTCTCCCTCTCTCTCCCTCTCCCTTTCCCTCTCTCTCTCCCTCTCCCTCTCTCTCTCTCTCTCTCAAGGCCCACTCATACACCTCTTAGTTACTCCCTAACTCAGTGTGTCTCCTTACTTAGTTATCTACTATGTACACACACACACACACACACACACAGTGACGACCTAAAAATAAACCTACTCAATGATCATTCCTTCGATACCCACACACTCAACTCAACGACGAAACCTACTCGACCCATCCCATAACCACACACACACACACACACACACACACACACACACACACACACACACACACACACACACGGTCACTATCACTACCAAAAACAAAAATCACGCTGCATATACAATAATAA